>JAGKTI010002445.1:22914-39880 GCA_018397915.1 Birgus latro
TGGTTTCCTGGCGGCTTGTGGCCTGCACTGTGTTAGGCCTGGTGCGACTTCTGGCCGATGCCTGAGTGGCCGAGGAGGTGAGCTCTGGGACGGCTATGGCCTGTGCCGATGAGCTAAGGTCACTAGCAGCTGAGGGACAGACTATGGCCGATCCTGCCTCATGCCCAGTACGGCTCGTGGCCGGTACCGCGGTGCCACTCTGGGGGGAATGCCTACAGGAGACGGACGACTGCTGGCCAGTCCTTCCTGACCGACACACGTCCGTGTCGTGGCCCTGTGGCGGGGAAACAGCTGGGGAATGGACAATGGCCGGTTCTGCCCCGTACCCGGTACGACAATGGCCGGTACCGCGGCGCTGTGTGGAGTTGTAAACTCCACCCCTTACCTGCAGAGCTGTGCTCTGGCTGGAGACTAGGTGCCTGCGACTGCTACCTTTCCGGGCCCTCACCTGGGCACAAGAGGGGCGCCGGGAAGTTGAACAGGTAGGCCGTTCCTGCTCCCAGCCGTGCTGCGCTGGCGGTAATCCCCTGGTGATCTGGGGGGGTTGGGGGAGCTGGTGTCGTCTGCCCCGCTCGCCGTGTGGTTGTTGGCTCCAACCCCTAACTCCTGTATTTCACCACCCTCCTCGGTGATGAAGTCACGGCCTCATGACTGGAGGTGGTACAGGTGAGCGTTGGCCGTCCGGTGGATAGGGTTGAGGTGGCTGAGGAAGGACGTCCAATGGTCGGAGGCCACGTTGGTGTTGAGTTGGGGTGCGTAGGCGACCCGTAGGGTGGAAGGGTGGTTCGCCTGCTGGAGGAGGTATAGTAGGTGTCGCATGCTCCTCACACGTAGATTTCACCCGAAGGTGGGGATCCAGGTGACTCTGGTGACATGCATGGTGGTGGTGGCAGTGGTGTCCTGGAAGCGAATGCTGGCCAGAGGCAGCCTGGTGCTGCTTATATTGCGGTGGAGTGTGGGTGCGGTATTCCCCTGGGAATGGAGTGGGGCGGGTTCTTCCACACGAGGTGTGGAGTAGGGAGGGATATTGGGGTGGTATTGGGGGGTGGGGTGGGTGGTTGGTCGCTACTGGGCGAATGGGTGGGCGTAGGGGTTAAAGTGTAGTGCATGGGTGGGCGTGAAATGTGCCCGGAACGGGTCGTGGTTGTGGTTAGTTGAGGGTGGGCGGCGACAAGGAGAGGGAAGGCGGGGTGGGGGCGGGCGGAGTGCGGGGTAGCATGGTATGGTTGGTTGGCGAGGTCGGCGGGGTGGGGGTTGAGCTGGGCGCGGAGTGTGAGGAGGCCAGCGTGGCATTTCCGGCAGGTGTGTGGTGAGCACGTGGAGTGGGTGGTGTGGCGGTGGGGGAGCGCCGCGGTGAGGTTAGCGTGGTGCGTGGGCGGGGTGTAGGGGTCTCGTGTGGTGGTGTGGCGGTGGAAGCCGGGGTGGAAGGGGAGGGAGAGGAATAATATACAAAGGGCTCTTCCTGGGGAGCGGGTGGCGTTGGACCGGCTCTCGTGGTTGGGGTGGGTGCGGAAGGCCCTGTGGTGTCCCGGGAGGGGCGGACGTGGCAATTCCTGTAGGTGTGGGGTGTCCCGTGGTAGTCGATGACGAAATGGAAGGGGTTGGGGACCTTCCTGACCGCATATGGCCCCATAAAGCGAGGGGCAACCTTACTGGGGGTGGGCAAACAGGCCACAAAAACCTCGTCACCTGGTTTGTAAGGGTTAGTAGGGGAGGAATCCGTCTGAGCGTCCTGGTGTCTGCGCAGGTGTTGTAGGCGACGCTTCAGGTGATATAAGGAGTCCGCGAGGGAGGAAGGGGCAGGGGGTTGGAGATGTTGTCAGAGAGGGAGGAGGAGGGGCACCTCTCCGAATACCAGTTCGTGTGGGGTGATGCCATCGTCACAGGGACAGGTGTTCATCCCCCACTGGATGACTTTGACGTGGGCAGGCCACTCCTGATCCTGGGTGCTCTGGATTTGGGTCCTAATTTGGTTTAAGAGGGTTCGATGGCTCCTCTCACATACCCGTTTCCTTGGGGCCAGTATGGGGAGGAGTGTGAAACGGAGAACCCAAACAGGACGGACAGTTCTTTCCATATTTGACCCATAAATTCAGGGGCATTATCGGAGTGAATGGCCTGGGGGATGCCAAAGTAGGGGTAGACGTGGCGCATGAGGGCGTCGGCTATGGCGACGGCAGTGTGTTCCTTGGCCGGGCAAGCGATAAGGAACTTTGAGTACACGTCGACGAAAGTGACGATGTATCGGTAGCCGGACCTGGGTGGCAGAGGTCCGACAATGTCGACGGATAAAAGCTGCCAGGGCTTGTGGGCGGTGATTTTACCGGTAGGACCCGCCGTACGGGTAATGTCCTTTGCTAGGCAGCATGCTCGACACGCCTGGGTGACACGCTGGGCTAGGGTAGTGGGGTTGGGGGCCCAGTAGAGGTCATTGAAGACCTGAGTCAGCCTCTTTGTACCCAGGTGGATCCCATTGTCCGAGTGGAGGTGAGTGAGGACGCTCACGGCAGAGTCCGGGTCAAGGACAATGTGACCTGAAGGCATGAAGAGTTGGTCCCCTTGCAGGTGGAGTTTGTTGAAAAGGTGCTGGGGAATCCAAGGAGGCCGATCTCGATTTTGCCAGTGTTGGATCAAATCAGACTGAGGGAGGAGCGATTGCACTGGCAGGCGGGAGAGGGCATCGGCATTGGCGTGTAATTTCCCAGGCCGGTACGCGATCTCGTAATCAAACTCCTCCAGTGATTCGCGCCAGCGGAGGAGCTGGACGTTGTGGGTGGCTGACTTCCGCAGCCACTGGAGGGACTGGTGGTCCGTGATGACGGTGACGCTGGTGCCTGATAGGTAGGCCCTGAAGTAATCAAGGGCCCAGACGATCCCCAAACATTCGCGTTTGTTAGCTGCATAATTGCGTTCGGCAGGGTTTAAGGTGTGGCTGGCGCAAGCTATGATGTGCTCGCACCCTTCCTGGACCTGGGCCAGGATGGCGCCTATGGCTACCAGGGACACATCGGTGTACAACCTGAATGGAAGGTCATAGTTGGGGAAGGCGACAATGGGGGAGGAAACAAGCTTTTCCTTTAGGGAGTGGAATGCGGTGACGCGGTTGTTGCTCCAGACGAAAGGCTCACCCTTTTTAGTGAGGTCGTGGAGCGGTTTCGCAAGGTCAGCAAACCCTTTTATGAACCGTCGGTAGTATGACGCGAGGCCTAGGAAGGCACGGACTTGGTGCACGTCTTGGGAAAGTGGTTGATTGGCGATGGCTTTTAATTTTTCGGGATCTGGAGAGATGCCTTTCCCCGAGACAATGTGTCCTAGGAAGGGGACCGAGCGGGCGGCTAGAACACATTTAGTGGGCTTGAGTTTTAGCCCAGCTTGGCGTATCCGCTGAAATACCTGCCGGAGCCCACGTCTTGCTAAACAAGATTACATCATCAAGGTACTCCAGGCAGACTTCCCATGTCGGACCGCTAAGGACGGACTCCATGAGGTGGGAGAAGGTGGCTGGGGCGTTGCAGAGCCCAAAGGGGAGAACGTTAAATTGATACAGTTTCCCCGAGCCGTTTTCTCTTGATCCTGGGGGTGGACGGGGATCTGCCAGTATCCTGACTGGAGGTCCAACGTAGAAAACCAGGTGGAGCCATCTAGGGAGTCATCTATTAGGGGGAGAGGAGTGGCATCTTTTGTAGTGACATCGTTTAACCGGCGGTAGTCGACGCAGAAGCGTTGTGTGCCGTCTTTCTTCCGAACCAAGACGACAGGGGAGGACTAGGGGCTGGTAGAGGGTGTTATGATGCCGGCGTCCAGCATTTCTTGGACTTGCCGGTCCTCCTCAGCCCGTTGGTGTGGGTTCTTCCGGCGAGAGGGTTGTCGAATGGGGGGCCCAGTGGTGTGAATCTCGTGGGCTAAATACGTCGTATGCCCGAAGTCGGCGGGCCCGGCTGAGAAAAGATCCTGGTGCTCGAGCAGTAGGTGGCGTAGCGTCTCGGCCTGATGCGGTGATAAGTGTTCGGGCAATGGAGGAAGGGGAGAGAGAGGTGACTCTAGGGATGTGGTGTCACACGGCTCTGCCGGTTCTAGGTCACCGACCAAAAGTCCCTTCGGCAGAGTGAGGGGTGTAGCCGCCAGGTTCGCCACTTTGATGGCGTTCAAGTGGGGCGGAAGGAAGGTCGGCGACATTAGGCAGGCCGCGAGGGGCCTGGTGGGGACACTGGGGGAAAACAGGGAGTGGGTCCCTGTGGGCTTGTTAATTTTTAACCACGCTTCGTGGTGGGGAGGAATGGTGAGAGAGGACGCGACGGTCGCGGGAAATGTGTGGCCGGGGGCCGGCTTAGGAGGAGGTGGGGGGATGCTGTCCTGGCTTGTGCACGTACATATGCTTTTGGGTTCTTGGGGGGGCTGCTGAAACAGAAGTCGTCTCCCATGGCAGTCTATGTGCGTGTGGAGCTTTTGCAGTAGGTCTAGCCCCAAGTAACCGTTATACGCGCGGCAGGATGAGTCAAACACGACGAAGGGATGACGAGTGGAGGCTTGTTGATGCGTCGTCGCTTGTAGGGCTTGTGTTTCCCCACGGATAGGTAGGGAGCCTTCCCCCGCGTCTATCAGACGGGTTGAAGTGGGGAGAAGGGGTCCAAATTTTCCCTGGTGGCGGAGGTAAAAGTGGGTATATAGGCAAGACCTGGCGGCTCCCGTGTCCACCAGGAGTCTTGCCTTGACCCCCTGCAATTTCATCTTTTCATAAACTGGGGGTCGGTATTGGGCAGAGGTGGCCCCCGCCACCGTGGGGCGGTGCGGGGGCAATCCTAAAAATCCATCGCCAGTGGGGCCTTTGTTTCGCAGCCGGCGTCAGGTTCCTCGACGAGAGGGGGTTGGGGGTTCGCAGGGCCCTCCTCTACTGCCAGCATTGGGCGGCGCCTCGGTGGATCGGCTTTCCTTCTGCGTGCCACTTTGAGCTGTTCACGAATGTCGTGAAGTGGGCAGCGGCTGTTACAGGCGGTGAACTCCCACGGATTGATAGTAATGAGGTTTGCACTGTCGTCCTGGGGCGACCGCCTCCTGGTGGGGTGGGCTCTTGGGAGAGCCGAGGCGGAGGTGTCTCGTGGTGGGGCTGGAGAGGGTTGGGGCCGCGTGGGTGGGGGTTTCGTCGGGAACCGGCTCACAACCCCGATTTGTTGCGTGTCGGGGCGGGCTGAGAGAAGGCGGCATATGAGCTGGACGTCGCGGTCCAAATTTCCTGTAGGGTCATGGATGGTAAAATGTTCTTTAACCATGCCCGGGAGGACTCTAAGGAGAGTATTAAAGATATGCTCATCCCGGGTATTCACTTCAGCATCCGGGTATGCGGCGGTGACGAGTCGCCTAGCTTGGACCAAGGTATTGTCCAGGTCCCCGTCATATCTGAGGGCATTTAGTTGTGATACTGCAACAACTTTCCCTAATGACAGGGTGACAGCGTCTACAACAATTTTTGTAAATCTAGCCCATGTGAGGTCTGGGACTATCTTTGGTGCTATGCTAGCTACGGCCTTTCCCAAGTAAGGTAGAGTGACCGCAATTTTCTGATTATCTTCTTCAAAACCAATATCGAGCAATGGCTTGACTATTTGCAAGTAAGTAGTGATGTCGCATTATTCTAGGTCAAATTTTGGTAGGGGTACATGTGTTTTGGCTGCCATTTTCACAAAAACTTTTCCAGTCCTTTTTTTACCGTCCGGGTCAAGAACCACCGCTAGCCACCAGTGTTGTGCTACGTATTTGTGGGACGGTTTCTCGCCCTCAAATACGCAGGCTAAAGCGGGTCCCTATTCTAGACCGGGAGGTAACTCCTAAAGAGTAGGACTGGACACAAAAACAAGGCAGTAAATATTACACATGTATTCTAGATATAAAACACAGAACAATAGTACATCACAGACATTACAATGGGTTGGCCGGGGGTAAGTGAACACTGTACACAATTGCTATTTGTCACTTTACCTTCTTGTTCAAGTATGGTACTATCAACCTGACACTCGTGTTACATACAACACGTTTATATCTTCGGACACAGGAAAGATTTTGGTACAATCTCTAAAACCCGTATAGCACTGGACGGCACTACATATATATATAAGTTACACTACACCTGTATTTCAGGTACCTGGTGGCCGGAAGTCTATCTCAGGTAGGGTTGCCCATAAAGGTCATTAGCAAGGGGAACTGTGGTATTTTGGTATGCTCGGGTTAAGCACGTCGGGACAAAGGGCTGGTGAAAGTTTAACTGAACACAGGGGAGGGAGAGCGTAAACACCAGCGCAAGGCACAAAGACACAAAAGGGTATTTCTAGATTATCACAGAGACTGTCCAGGGCGGCGGGACTCTACCTTCGAATATAGGTCAGGCCACGTTCTATCTATCGGCACGTCCAATCTTATTCGGGGTTCCTGGTCACTTCACTTTGAGGATACACTGTAGGGAATCACTTTTGAGATACCTGTCGATGCACACTATAACTGAGTCTAAGGGTACACACACATATATATAGATAGTCCACTCACTTGGGTAACACTGGTGGGCCCAGGTTGATTCCTCCGTCAGGAGGGAAACAGCGGCGGAGTGGCGCGTTCCTGGGCAGGGCCCCACACGTTGCTGTGGGGTTAAGGGCTCGGCCCGAAGAGGGCTAGGAGCCAGGCCTGACGTCGGGTCTGGGAACGCCTTCGGGAGACCTCACCTACCGGTAGGTCGCGCCCTGGTGTGCGGGGCAACTCCTGGGGCAACAGGGGACCCAGGGAACTGGAACCCGGGGCGGCTGGGCTGCGGCAACTGCTCGAGGGCAGCGTCGCCATCAGGGTCACCTCACGGGAAGCTCGGACCAGTGGAGTGGTGGACGGGGCCCGTCGTCGGCTGCGAGGTCTGCGGGGGTTCTGGTCCGGCAGCTGGTCACCCTGGTGGAGCCGTAGGGAACCAAGGTCTTGGGTAAGACCCTGCCATGCCTCGGGTGTAGGGTCCTCTCCGAGTGCTGGTGCTCCCGTAGGGGAGAAGCGGACTGTGGCCGGCTCTGCTCCTGACCCGACGTGACTCGTGGCCAACGCCTGATGGGTACAGGGGAGGATAGTTTCCTGGCGGCTTGTGGCCTGCTCTGTACTGGGCCTGGTGTGACTCATGGCCGACGCCTGAGTGACCGGGAGGGTAGCTGCCTGGCGGCTTGTGGCCTGCACTGTGTTAGGCCTGGTTTTCTGGCGGCTTGTGGCCTGCACTGTGTTGGGCCTGGTTTTCTGGTGGCTTGTGGCCTGCACTGTGTTAGGCCTGGCGTGACTCGTGGCCGACACCGAGAGGGCACAGGGAGAGATGGTTTCCTGGCGGCTTGTGGCCTGCACTGTGTTGGGCCTGGTTTCCTGGCGGCTTGTGGCCTGCACTGTGTTAGGCCTGGCGTGACTCATGGCCGACGCCGAGAGGGCACAGGGAGAGATGGTTTCCTGGCGGCTTGTGGCCTGCACTGTGTTAGGCCTGGTTTCCTGGCGGCTTGTGGCCTGCACTGTGTTAGGCCTGGTTTCCTGGCGGCTTGTGGCCTGCACTGTGTTAGGCCTGGTTTCCTGGCGGCTTGTGGCCTGCACTGTGTTAGGCCTGGTTTCCTGGCGGCTTGTGGCCTGCACTGTGTCACGGCACTGTTCCTGTGTGTAACTGTAAATAAGGAGCAGAAGGTGGCCTACTCTGTCTCTTGCCTGACATGGATGGTGGCCTGTGTCGCTGTCCTGCAAGGGGTAACAGCTGAGAAGCTGAGAAGCGGACGATGGCCTGTGTCGCGGTCCTGCAAGGGGTAACAGCTGAGCGGACGGTGGCCTGCTCTGCCTTGTACCCGACACAGACGGTGACCTGTGTCGCGGTGCTGCCTGGGACTAAGGAGGTAGTCCCACCCTGAACCTGGCAAGGGCTGTCTTGGCTGGAGAGTGGGTAGCTGGAACTGCTGCCTTCGTGGGTCGTGGGTTGAGTGCGATAGGGACATAAGGCAGTCAGGAACATGAGCCCCTCTTTGTCTGAGCCTTTATGCTCTCTGTCTGCCTCCCTGTGGTCTCCTCCTAGGGTAGGTGTTGTGACATTGCCTCCCCGTGGTCTCCTCCTAGAGTGGGGGTTGCGACATCCCTCCCTGGTTCTCCCGTCAGGGTGGGCATTTTTATATATATATATATATATATATATATATACACACACACACACACACACTCGTGACAATGTCCCATTTTTAGCTCCAATAAATCTGTTCACCTTAGTAATTACTTGTATTTCTCTGACCTCATGTCGTGATGCCACATGTACTGTCATCCACCAATGTAGTCACAGATCCAGTCTGCAGTAAACCCAATCAGTGTAAAGCAATAATTAAATTTGAAACAGCAGGTAAAGCAGCACTTTTATCGTACTAGTTGTTATGCTGCCTACTCAGAGTTCAGCTTGTCCTCTGAGTGTGAGCAATTGACTTGGGTTCTTTTCAAGACTGGGCCTAGAGCATGCAACCAAAGGAACTGGGCTTAAACACAGGCTAACCAGTCTTAGATGTATATTACCACAAAAGATACAAGCATAGGACACAATACAAATGACATAAAACAAACACAGTATTAATTCTTAAGGATAGGAGTTGGGCTACAGGAGACCAGGTAGTTGCAGGTGTCACCCAGGTGTGGGAGGCATCCTGTCAGGTGTGCACTCTCGGGAGAGACATAGGTCCCTGGTCGTATGATGGATCGTCTGGTGTGGGCTGCGGGTCGGTGTCGAGGGAGGCTCCTCTCTGGTGGGGCTTCGGTGCGTGTGGCGGTCCTCGGGACTGGGGCTGAATAGGGCAAGCAGGCACAAAGCTCTGCGCCTGCCTTGGAGGAGGAGGGTGGCTTGCCGGTGGGTCTGGGCTGCCCTGAAGTCCTGGGGGTGTCCTTTGGTGGCTGGGGGCTGCAGTTTCATTCTCAGTGTCGGAAGGCTGTCAGGAGCTGCCTGCAGCGTCCGACCCTCAGGGAGTCCGGCATCGGCTGGTGACGTCGGAGCGCCGGCTGTAGAGAACACACTCCCAGGCTCACGATGGGGCCACTTCAGACACTCTCCAACAGGGATTCTGCTGGGGAGAAAGCTCCATCCCTAGGGGTGCAGGGGGAGCGAGAGGGACATCCCTCTCGGCCTCTGGAGGAGTGAGGTGAGCAAGGGATGCTACCCTCAGAGGGAGTTGCAGGGATAGCAGACGAGGGAAGTACGGTGGACGTTCCCTCCTCGACGGGCACGGTGGGTGCTGCCGTGCCGCAGTTCTGTTAGTCCCTGGGTTGGCAGGCGAGGGATGAATGGTGGAAGTTCACTCCCTGGCAAGTCTGGTGGACATTGCCGCGGTCCTGCTCCTGGCAGGGGCTGCAGACAAGGTTAGTCTGGTGGATGTTGCCACTGTTCTGCTTTGTCCCACGAGGACAGGTGAGGGAAGTACAGTTTACGTTCGCTCCCCGGCAAGTCTGGTGGACGGTGCCGCGGTTCTGCTTTGCCCTTGGAGGACATGAGGTGAGGGAAGTACGGTGGACGTTCCCTCCCTGGCAAGTCTGGTGGATGTTGCAATGGTTCTGCTTTGCCCTGGGAGGACAGGTGAGGGAAGTCCGGTGGATGTTCCCTCCCCAGCAAGTCTGGTGGACGTTGCCCCGGTCCTGCTCCCAGTGGGGTCTGTAGGTGAGGGAAGTACGTTGGACGTTCCCTTTCTGGTAAGTCTGGTGGATGTTGCCATTGTCCTACTGGGGACTTCGAGAACAAAAGTCCCACCCCGATTCTGGCGAGTGCTGGCCTGGCTGGAGAGTAGTCTGCTGGGACTGCGTTCCTCTGTTAGGCTCCATTGAGGGGAAGAGGGGCACAAGGTAGTGGGGAACATAGGCCTATCTAGCTTGAAGCCTTCGCACACCCTATGTGCCTCCATGCGGTCTCCTCATGGGGTGGGTGCTGCGACACTCTGTCCGTGGTTACTCCATGGGTTGGGTGTTGCGCCACCCCTTCTGTGGTCTCCCGTCGGGGTATGTATTTCACTAGTGTATGTACAGTATTGGTTTGGCAATGGCCTGAGAATGAAAGGGATTCTAAGTGACTGTAGATAGAAAGCAGGGCTGGAATGACAAAGGTGATACTGAAAAGCTTGTTGAACAATTACAACTTTTTCATTGCTAAATCATCCCCATATTCTGCCTTTCAGTTCCAATACTAAATTCAACTAAATGCACTCATTCTCTGTATAATGCACACAGTCATCTTTAGTTTTCATGAAAAGACAACATACCTGTAATACATTTTCAATCTTCTAACAGTTGCTGTTGAGTAACCCTTGTCTATCTGGCCATGCACTCTCGTCTACTGCAGGAAATCAACCACTCCTTCAGGGCTCTACCATGCAGTGAACTATCATTTGACAGTGCCTCATCACAGCAAGGTGAAAGGAAAGGCATGGAGGTTTGGTTCATGGATGAACACCACATTTGTGTCTCCACCCAGTTAACAGGGGTACAATAGTAGACTCCACATCATTCTGCTAGCACCAGCATTGTAAATGGTTTCCTGGGTTACAGGGAACCATTAGGTTTGCCACTCAGTGCAGTCACCTATGTGAAAAAAACAATAAGTGATAGGAAAGATTAAAGAAATAGGAAAAGTGGAGGGCAGACACACTAAAATGGATATGGGTGAAGCAAAAAGCAGGCAGCACTACACTGAGTGAGACAATGATGGTCGCTACCACCTACCAACTACAAACAGCATCATCCATTTTCATTCTTTAATGGTAAGGAGTACATTTTAATGCACTCTGGTGAGTCTGTTCTCATCTGACAAAAAACTCCTAACCCATTTCTCCTCAACTGATGGTCAGGTGTAGCCAGACTGGAGGGTTAATTTGACTAGTACCTAGGTACATTCACTCCTACCTCATAATTACGGCACATCAAATATCATGCAACGGAGTGGCTTATTCTGTCAGATAAAGATAAACCTATTATACTGCAATTATTCAGAGAATTTCATGTAATATAAAATGCTACTGATATCTCGAACAAAACCAGGGCTAACCTACCAAGAAGTGAATAGCCAAGGATACAAAACCCATGGTAAATATAATAAATTTACTAATAAAAAGAAACCTGGAGATGCCTCCATACAAAAGAATGAAAAAAGAAAAATCATTAGAAATACTTCCCAAAAACAAATACTAAAGCAAATGAGCTAAAGAAATAACAAATCATTATAGAATAATTATAAGATACTTCCACTATCATGATGACCACAGTTAACTCCATTTGCAGTACATAGAGGGAATAATCATACATATTCAATGCTTTCAATCATAATATAAACACTCAAGCACAAACATTCCTCTAAATGCACACAGGACACAGAATAATATCTTTACCCCTTTCAGAACCGTAACCTTCAATATTCCATTCAAGATAATTATATTCTGCTTTAGGAACTGTCTGCTGCAGGTTTCTCCCAGCTTAATAAAACCATCTGCACCAACAGCAGAGAAAGAGTTACTAAGGGTAGGCTCTGAAGCCACTGACAGCCAGGATTTCCCAAATTTAACAAGATGTTCTGGTGTTAGCTTGAATAGAACACCCAAGAGCACCTACCACAGCAAATGGGTTAAGACATTTGATGCCGACGGAGTTACTGAGAAATATTGACCCATTCAGTAAGGTGATATCATTCTTTATACAGTATTAGTATTATAACCACCTGCATTTATCCTGCTTAACCACATCAATATGATTACGTTTATTTTTTCAAACGTTATTCCTTCTGTATCCACATGATTTTATTCAGATCAGGAGAGACATTTTGAACACATACTAAGTACCTTAGATTCTGACAATAACCCCTTTACAACAAGGATCCTTTCCTCAAGTGAATGAAACAGATTGAAGGGGGGGGGGAGAATCACCTGACTAAATGGGTCGAGAGATCTCTCATACTTGAGAGAGAATTTTTTTCCCCACATCCATCCCGTTAACAATCATACATACAAAGGGACAAGTACACTCAAGGAAATTTTTCATTACTGTATACACTTGCCCACCACTTCAAGTCACTGACTGTATGACAAATACCAATGATGCAGTTAGTCAGACACTTGCTTATCTAGTAGTGTGTGTGATGGATGGGGATGGCAGGAAGGAATTGAAGGCATCAGCTATCCTAACCCTTAGCCTACCTTCACCTTATCCCTCTCACACACATTTGCCAGATAAGCAAGTGTCTGATTATCGATTCTTTAGTGCTTGTCATCGAGTTAAAGGTTCAAACTAATGGGTCAGCATATTAAGGCAAAACCTTCCTCGAGAGTACATAAAATGACAGTCACTATGCATCACTTTCGCAACTAATAAGGATATGCATGTCATCAGGCACTCCCACATTACACACACAATAAGTATCTTAAATTCTGACAATAACTGCACAAACAACACAATCCTTGTGTTTAGGCTAAATGTTGTCAGTACTGTTACAATAAGTAGGTAACACAATGCTTATGAAGAGACTTACACTATCAAAGCAAGTCTCCTTGAAGTAAACAACTTCATCACACACTGCTATTGACAGGAATATTGAAATTTATACCAAATTGAAACTAAAGACATCAAAATCTTTTTTAGGGTTCTTAAGTATAATACACTGATTATCTAACCTAACAAAGGAAAGCAAAGAAACTATTAATCTGAACAAAAATTCTTCTGACTCTCATCCTGATACAACTTGTCACAAATCACACAAGCATACAATATGCGAAAGTATTGCAGACAAGTACTGTTTTATGAAAGGCACAACAACTTTGAGAGCTTCATCTATTATTATAAATGACAACAACAAAAGAATTAATGACATTCCTTACATCTCTGAAGATATTCAATAATGCCAGGAATTTTACATAACAGGAAAAACTAGTACCCAATTTCTCTCACTGCAGCACTACATTCAACCTTTATCACTCACCAAGTAGTGGTCAGTCAGACAGGAAGCTCTCTCACCTTAAAATAATAGGGAATAGCATACTACAGGTATATACAGAAGTTTGTTAATCAATGCAGGTACAATTAAAGCCTTATAGAAAAATGGAAATTTTTTGGATAGGTTCCTCCAATCTTTAACAAAAAAAAATTATTAAATACTTTATGTTGGTGTGGGTCTATTCAGTCACTTGCACAGGCCCCACTTGCAGGATTCACACCCTAACCATCTTTCATTCTCCCCCAACAATCATTCTTGTGGTTTACCAATTATTCATTGCTTAACAGAGGTACCATTCACTCTCTCATCTACAAGCTCAGAAAGAATTCAAATTGCAAATAAAATGATCTTGTGAAAAAATAAAATAAAATAATATTAATATTAATACATACAGCATATAACAGTCTTATGTATAGTACAGGTAAGTACAGTTACTGTTACCTGGCAAGTTTTGGTAACTGTAATCTGGTTTGGCATTTTCCATTTCATTAATTATCACTTTCCTGATGTATGTGTACCACTGCAACATACAGATACATGATGCAAGTTCATGAAATCCCAACTTGCCTCATGAAGATTGAGACTGTCTATCTATTGTCTCTGTGATGTCTACAGACAATTAAACGGCACAGGTATCATGGGTTGACACCATACTGCTGCATGAGATTATTTCTCATAAACAAAGCTACACACACATCACAGCTCTCCTAACCAACAAAATTTAATCTATCTGACATATTTATACAAAAGTAACAAAAGTCTATAGGATGGAATTCACAAAAAAAAAAAAAAAATGTCTTTAACCATAAAAATTGAAAATGGATATACTGTACTGCAAATAATATGCTGTACTCTAGACCACTGCATAACAGACTTGATACAATGAATGGCAACTTCCACAACAGAAAAGCAACATGTAACAAAACCCCACTCACATTGCTTGCACTTCATCTCAAACAGTTAATTTTGTCTGCTGAAAATAGCCATAAAAATATTATTAATTCTATGCATATATATCTCAAATGGGTTGTATATCATAAACAATACAAATATATAAAAACCTAAAGTCCTATCTTTAACTATTTACCTGATATAAAAGATTTTTCAAAACTAGGCAGGTGGCTCAAAGAATCAAGCATTGATAAAATAATTTATAAAGTACATACACTCACATATCAAACACTAAAGCAATTTAACTGTCTGCATGTAGCACCTTAATGGGAGAAAAAAAAAAAAGTTCTTTGAATGTCAAACAAGTTTAGTTTGCATCTACACAAAAATACACTGCAAAGGTATACTTGTATTCATATTATACATCTGTTAAGTACTATGCCCCAGCCTGGAAAATGCAAACAGAAATCATTAACCCCACAAACACAGCTGGAACATTTTAAAATTAAATGCTATCATCAGAGAGGGGATGCAACCTGCCCTTAAAGGGTTAAATCCTATATTCATTAACTCTTACAGAATGGCTGGGACACTTTACCATTTTACTAGTTAATACCTGATGGTTTTATTAAGCTGAGGGAAGCACCTCAACATTATTCCCTTCATGCACTATGATGTGATTCATGTCACAAAAATGACAAACTAAAGTACCACAATAATGCAAATTGTGTCAAAAAATGCCTCTTAAATTGGCATCTGGACATGATTTTGAGTTATAAACATTGCCTCCTGAAGTAGCATTACGACACAAAACCAATTACAGAACCTGGGAAAATTAAGACTGAATTTTAAGTTGCTTAACCACCAGTCAGACCTCATCCAGCCAGGAGAGCGTTGTGTACATAACAGCCTGCCCCAAAACTTATGGCCATGCACAAAAGTATTAAAGGTTCAATATACAGAAGCTACAACCTCACAGTAGATGTACCACAATAAACAAATGCATCCTTTTCATTCAGCTATGTGACAGTTAAATATGGATCTAAATTCATGGCTATGGGAACAAGATGAAAACAGCAGAGAAAAATTATCTGATCACAAAATTATGAGTGTGCTGACAATAAATGGAAAAGAAAAAAAAAAAGATCTAAGTGTTAATAAAACAGTAATAACATAAATGTAACAGTGATAAATTACTCATCTATTCCAACCAGCAACTGGCTCTAAGATAATGTTATTGTGGATTATTCCAAGTACTGATTTAGGACGGATCACCTACTTCATTATAAGTATATATATATATATATATATATATATATATATATATATATATATATATATATAAACAGGTATACCCTGATATACGATACCCTTAGATGCGATACCCCGGCTTAGCGATGAGGATAAAAATACCACCATACCCCACTAAATGATGGCCAAACCCCAGATAAACGTTTTTTTTTTTTTTTTAAACGTTTTTGATATTTTTTATTTACATTTTGTGTTCAGGTTGATTTATAAACTGTTTTTAGATTTAGATTAATGTGTTTTAGTCATAGGTGGGGTGAACAGTGTCATTTTGGGGTACAGTTTACTAAGTTCGATTTATCCCAGACTTATATTTGATGATTTTCATATTTTATATTTGGGTTTCAGTGAGTTATAAACTGATTTTAGGCTTAGTTTAGCTTGTTTTATAGCTATTTGGGGATTTAGGTGAGCTAGAAACTTGTTTTTGGACTCATTTGGGTGGGTTTAGGACTTGGTTGGAGGAAAACCAAAGCTCAAATATGCATCCCTATACATGTTAAATCTACCACGATATGGGATACCCCACCTAGCGATGGGTTTTTACTTAACCAACTGCATCGTTATACCAGGGTATACCTGTATAATGAATCTATAAGGAGCCAGCAAAACTAAAACTACAACAGGTTAGCACTGTCTTTTATGGCATATACTTCTTTTCTGAAAAGCTCCCTCAAACTCACCCCACATTATACATGCTGATGGTAAATGATTAGAAAATAATGTTCATTACAGTTTCCTAATGAAACTAAAATTGCAATACGTATCACATACAGTAAACCCTGCCAATAATGAACTAACTGGGGGAAGAGTGAGTCATTAAATCCAAATTCTTCAAATCCAATATGTGATAGTCATCTTAGTTTACGAATCCAGGCTTTTTATACGGTACTACCCTAGTTCATTAGATACATTACGGTACCCTAAGTGATCATGCATTGTGCTTCAGTTTTCAGAAGGTTCATTAAGGTATTGTACAACTTGGTACTTTACAATTATGTAAAGAGATCCCTTGATTACCCAACTCTTAATTAACCAAACCTTGGGTAAACTGATTCAATATTTAGTTTATCGCCTGTCAGCTGATGACCTCCAAAGAGAGAGCGATAAGGTGGAGGTTACAGGAACCATGCATGGCTCAGTGTGTTCTCACTTTTGAGTAAGAAATGTCTCTTTTCAGCTTTTTTTTCCCCTTAATTTTTAAACTGTAAAACTACTATGACTTTTTTTATTTTACTCTAAAAATGATTACTGATGTAGTCTCTAGCAGAAATAAAAGTCTTTAAGAAACCTGACACTGGTCATTATGTTGCTAATGCAGTGTCTCAGTGACTTGTTTGACAAAAAGTAGTTAAAGATACCAGTACAGTACTTGGTATTGTGTGTGTTCTGCCTACAGAAGTTTGACCCAATTTTAATGTTGGTAACTATACAACAACTTCTTAAACTATTTCCATCACAAACTGATAATAACTGAGATCATATCTGAGGGTAAGGAACTATGCATGGACAATCAGCTGACCATCCTCAGCTGAAGATGAAGGTAAGGTTAGGTTTTCTCTTATTTTTATTCACTGTTATCCATTTCTGTTTAAAATAACTCCTGAATGTGGTAGGGGTCATTAAAATAATAATAACTTGTGATACCAGTAAGTATAAAAAATGAAAAAAAAAATAACAGCAAATGCTCATTGGAAGAACCTGAATTATCTGTCCAAACCATACTGTCAAAACAAGAAATGAGAGAGAGAGAGAGAGAGAGAGAGAGAGAGAGAGAGAGAGAGAGAG
>JAGKTI010002445.1:46192-66975 GCA_018397915.1 Birgus latro
AGTGCCAGCAATCTGCTCTACTACTGACAATGACCTTGTGGAACTTGTCAGTGTGAGGTGGGGACAGTGATATAAACACAAACAGGCTTCTTGAGCAGCTTTTGATGTCATGTACAATTCAGATATTTTTTCAATAAGTAAAACTGTTTTCATTAGTATGAAACAGGGTAACATTATCAATATCAACAACTTTCATAATTTACTGCAACTCCATACTGAGTAAATTATTGCAATACAGTAATCCGTCCATTATCCGACATAATAGAGCCAAAGGCATGTCCGGATATTGGTTTTGTCCGGATATTGGTCCTGAAGCTCCAGCACTGGTTTTTCATGACCCTAACCTAACCTAAATCAGAAAACTACCTTCCTACCTCCCTAGTGGACATGTATAGCACTTATTTAGGTCTCTTTTCACATAAATAATGCATACATAGCATGAATTTATTGAATTTTAACCAAAAAATGATGATTTAGGGGTGAGTGAGTCATAGGAGCTCAGAACTTGCCAGCATAGTATAAGTAAGTATCGGACATGGAAATCATCTTTTCTCACATTTTATGCACTAAATTATTGGATACAAAGCATCAAATACAGTAAATGATGTTAATTGCTACCAGAAAAATGGTTAGGTTAGGTTAACTTAAAGTTTGGTTAGGTTAGGTTAGGTTATGACCGGACATCAAATTCACTGCTTCAACCTTTTTCATAGCTGGTACACTTAATAACCATGCATGAAAGAATTAAATTAAAAGTAGGAAATTATGATTAACACAATGTTAGGTTAGGTTAGGTTAGGACCGGACATGAAATTCACTGCTTCAACCTTTTTTCTAGCTGTTTTACTTAAGAACCATGCATGGCAAAATTACATAGCAAGCAGGAAATTATGATTAACATTTAGGGTAATTTTTTAACACATTAACAGCATGATGAAAACAGGTTAGGCATGAAAATCTTTATGGTAACCATAGGTTAGGTTAGGTTAGGACCGGACATGAAATTCACTGCTTCAACCTTTTTTCTAGCTGTTTTACTTAAGAACCATGCATGGCAAAATTAAATTGCAAGCAGGAAGTTATGATTAACATTTAGGGTAATTTCTTAACACATTAACAGCATGATGAAAACAGGTTAGGCATGAAAATCTTTATGGTAACCATAGGTTAGGTTAGGTTAGGACCAGACATGAAATTCACATCTTCCACCTTTTTTCTAGCTGTTTTACTTAAGAACCATGCATGGAAAAATTAAATTGCAAGCAGGAAGTTATGATTAACATTTAGGGTAATTTCTTAACACATTAACAGCCTGATGAAAACAGGTTAGGCATGAAAATCTTTATGGTAACCATAGGTTAGGTTAGGTTAGGACCGGACATGAAATTCACATCTTCCACCTTTTTTCTAGCTGTTTTACTTAAGAACCATGCATGGAAAAGTTAAATTGCAAGCAGGACATTATGATTAACATTTTTGGTAATTTTTTAACATATGTACAGCATGATGAAAACAGGTTAGGCATGAAGTTAGGGTACTTACGAACAAAAAGCGGCCGTCCTGATGTAATAACCCACTCTATCATCTCAGACTCTGACCGGAAGACGTTGCACCTGACACACCTTTCCAACTGAGAATCACCAGCACTTCTCACCAACACTTTCACCAAGGTTTTTTTTTTTTATAACTGGAATAACATCACTTCACTGCACTGTACACAACAGTAAATTCCCATGTGGTCTAGTGACAATCCCTGGAGAATTTAATCGCTGTCAGAGTCCGAGATGAACAGACGGAGGCGGTGTAGGGGCATCTTGGTGCGACGTGGTGATACACTATCCACCACAGAGGACTCCGAAGATAGACGCAAACTAACATCCAGTGGTGATTCAGCCGTGCCTGATGTGCTGGGCTGTGGATCGGAGCTAGAAGGCCTGTCTTCGTGAGATGATGGTGTGGAGCGAGAGTGGACAACAGCGGGGTTGACTGGCCTGAAAAAACTCTCAATGGTCGATTGACGCAGAGGATGACGATTTTGACGATTAATGATGCGTTGCCTGAAACCTCGCACTTGACTCACCAATTCCAATGACCCCATCTCTCTGTCGCAGTCCGGGTGTTCTAGGTAGTCAAGGACGAACTCCACATAGTGCCGGATTGTGCTCAGCCTGGGGATTGTTGGGGCAGTTGCAACCTGTGAGGAGTCCGCATTATCATCGCTGTCCTCGTCAGAATCTTCCTGCTGGGTACTGGGACCAGCAACAGTAGATGCGATCTCGGTATCAGACATGATCTGATACCCAGGATCGCCCTCGTCGTCATCCAACCACTCGCACACTTCGTCGACATCCACATCGTCTCCACCCGTACGAAGCCTTGCATGAAAGTCATCCACGTCAAAACCCAGAAAATCGTGCACCACGTCACTTCCATGAAGTAGGCGAGACCAACCATTTTCTAAAGTCTTGACAGAGACTTCATTCCATGCATTTGCCCAGTTGTAGATGGCAGACTTGAGGGTGTATCGGCGAATGTTTTCGAGTGTTTTTTGTCCTCGCATGTCACGTCCTTCCCTGCGATCGTCCTCGTCCTCGTACACAACCATCACCTCGTCTGAAAACTTCCGTCGGTATAGCCTCTTCGTTGCCACAATCACTCCCTGGTCCATTGGTTGGATGAGAGCAGTTGTATTAGGTGGCAAAAACAGACACCTGATGCGACCATTCTCTGCCACCAACTCCTTGTCTGACGGACGCGCAGGTGCATTGTCAAGAATCAGGAGGGCCTTTACCTGGTCTCGTCAGATTTTCAGTGTCTCCGTCTAATAACGAATGACCTCCTTAACAAAGTGTTGGTGGAACCAATTCTTGAAGATCTTGGTTGTGAACCAAGCCTTCAGAGAATGATACCACACGACAGGAAGGGCATTCATTAACCCACGAAGGCACCTAGGCTGCTTTGCACAGCCTACAATAACGGGCTTGATCCGGTGCATGACGTTATCATTAGCACAGCACAAAGCAGACACACGTTGCTTCGAGAGCTTGGGGCCAGGTAAACGCTTCTCCGTCTTCTCAGCGAGAGTGCTTGTGGGTATTGAATGATAAAATAGGCCAGTTTCGTCAGTGTTGTAAACTTGACCAAGAGTGAGGCCCTCCCTATCAATCAAGTCATTCACCTTCTGCCGAAACTGTTCTACTCCTTCGTCGTTAGCGTCCAGAGCTTCGCCATGGGTCTTACGGTTGGTAAGTCCGTGTCGTAACTTAAACGCGAAGAGCCAACCTTCAGATGCCTTGAAGTCTGGGGCGTCGTGTAGCCTTGCGAACTTTTCAGCAGCAGTTTTCAGCTCCTTTCCACGTATCAACACACCAGCAGCTCGTTGTTGTCGATACCAAATCAACGTGGAGCGGTCAATGTCTGCATACTTAGGAGTAAACATCACCTTCCTCTGCACGTTTCGTCTGGTCTTCGATGCGAAATCAGCCGTGTACTGCTGTAGTTTGTCTCGGGACTTCTTGATATCAAACAAGGTGGAGCGAGAGAGGTTGAACTCACGTACGATGCGCCCTGTTGACCAGCCGGCGTCCACCTTGTCCAATATCTGCCTCTTCTTCTCCAGAGTCAGAACCACTCTCTTCCTCTTCTCAGGAGGCAGGGCCATCATCACACACATGATGAAGAAGGTGAAGAGCAGTATCAAGCACTGTAGGAGGTAGGGTATCACCACAAAAGCAATCACTTCGGCCGCTATTTTCGGAGTTGTTCATGAGGGAGGAGGGGAGTGGGTAATGGTGACCGATAGTGGCGTCACGAGTGTAAACAGAGGGGATCGGCGTGCGCGGAAAATTCAAACTGACGCGGTCCCAAAAAATCGAAAATTAATCGATTTTTTTCGGATTTTTTTGCATTTTGGGGGCTGGGCAACCCAGAATGTCCGGTTAGTGAGTATGTCCGGTTATTGGACGTCCGGATAATGGAGGGATTACTGTATATTGTAAATACTGCCTGGGGTGGGAAAGGAGGTCCAGATGATGATGATGAAGATGATGATGATGATGATATATATAACCAGTAATCCCTTTACTATTCGGACACCCAATACTCGAACACCCCCACTACTCGGATATTGTGGGCTGCCCAACCCCCAAAATGCCCAAAAATCCGGAAAAAAATCTGATTTTTTTGGACTGCGTCAGTTTGAATTTCCCGCGTGCACCAATAGGGTGTGTTTTCGCGCATGGCGCCTATCTGTCCATCCCATTTCCTGCTCCGTTTCTGGCTCGTAAACACGCTCCGACAGTGGCGGCCGAAGTGATTGGTTTTGTGGTGATACCCTACCTCCTGCAGGGCCTGATGCTGCTCTTTGCCTTCTTCATCATGTGTGATGACGGCCCTGCCTCCTGAGAAGAGGAAGAAAGTGGTTCTGACTCTGGAGAAGAAGAGGGAAGGGTATTGGAGAAGGTGGACGCCAGGTGGCCGACATCACGGATTTGTCGTGAATTCAATCTCCCTCACTCCACCTTGTTTGATATCAAGAAGTCCCGAGACAAACTACAGCAGTACACGGCTGATTTCGCTTCGAAGACCAAACGAAACGTGGAGAGGAAGGTGTGTTTACTCCTAAGTATGCAGACATCGACCGGTCCACGCTGATTTGGTATCGACAACAACGTGCTGCTGGTGTGTTGGTATGTGGAACGGAGCTGAAAGCTGCTGAGAAGTTCGCAAGGCTCCAGGACTCGTCACTAGACCACACGGGAATTTACTGTTATGTACAGTGCAGTGAAGTGATGTGATCCCAGTTATGCAAAAAAAACGTTGTGGAAAGTGTTGGCGAGAAGTGCTGGTGACTGTCAATTGCAAAGGTGTCAGGTGCAAGATCTTCCTGTCAGAGTCTGAGATGATAGAGCGAGTTATACATCAGGACGGCGGCTTCTTTTCCGTAAGTACCCTAACTTCATCAAAATTCCTTGTTTTGTTCTTTCCATATCATTAATCTCATGCATAAACTGTGAGCAAGATGATTTCCATAATGATTTTCATGTCTAACCTGTTTTCAGCATGCTGTAAATGTTAAAAAATTTCCCTAAATGTTAATCATAATTTCCTGCTTTCAATTTAATTTTTTCATGCATGGTTTTAAGTGCACCAGCTATGAAAAAGGCGAATGCCAGTGAATTTCATGTCTGGTCATAACCTAACCTAATGTTAATCATAATTTCCTGCTTTTAATTTAATATTTTTCATGCATGGTTTTAAGTGCACCAGCTATGAAAAAGGTGAATGCCAGTGAATTTCATGTCTGGTCATAACCTAACCTAACATTGTGTTAATCATAATTTCCTGCTTTTAATTTAATTTCTTCACGCATGGTTTTAAGTGCACCAGCTATGAAAAAGGTGAATGCCAGTGAATTTCATGTCCAGTCATAACCTAACCTAAACTAACATTGTGTTAATCATAATTTCCTGCTTTTAATTTAATTTTTTCATGCATGGTTTTAAGTGCACCAGCTATGAAACAGGTGAATGCCTTTGATTATTGTGCAAGATGATTACCATGAAGATTTTCATGTCTAACCTGTTTTCAGCATGCTGTAAATGTGTTAAAAAATTTCCCTACATGTTAATCATAATTTCCTGCTTTCAATTTAATTTTTTCATGCTTGGTTTTTAAGTGCACCAGCTATGAAAAAGGTGAATGCCAGTGAATTTCACGTCCGGTCATAACCTAACCTAACCTAACCTAACATTGTGTTAATCATAATTTCCTGCTTTTAATTTAATTTTTTCATGCATGGTTTTAAGTGCACCAGCTATGAAAAAGGTGAATGCCAGTGAATTTCATGTCTGGTCATAACCTAACCTAACATTGTGTTAATCATAATTTCCTGCTTTTAATTAATTTTTTCATGCACGGTTTTAAGTGCACCAACTATGAAAAAGGTGAATGCCTTTGATTATTGTGCAAGATGATTCCCATAAAGATTTTCATGTCTAACCTGTTTTCAACATGCTGTAAATGTGTTAAAAAATTTCCCTAAATGTTAATCATAATTTCCTGCTTTCAATTTAATTTTTTCATGCATGGTTTTTAAGTAAACCAGCTATGAAAAAGGTGAATGCCAGTGAATTTCATGTCCGGTCATAACCTAACCTAACCATTTTTCTGGTAACAATTTACATCATTTACTGTATTTGATGCTTTGCATCCAATAATTTAGTGCATAAAATGTGAGAAAAGATGATTTCCATGTCCGATACTTACTTATACTATGCTGGCAAGTTCTTACCACCTATGCCTCACGCACCTCTAAATCATCATTTTTTGGTTAAAATTCAATTAATTCATGCTTTGTGTGCATTATTTATGTGAAAAGGGACCTAAATAAGTGCCATACATGTCCGGTAGGGAGGTAGGAAGGTAGTTTTCTGATTTAGGCTAGGTTAGGTTAGGGTCATGAATGACCAGTGCTGGAGCTTCAGGCCCAATATTCGGACAAGACCACCATCCGGACATGCCTTTGGCTCTATTGTGTCGAATAGTGGAGGGATTACTGTATATATATATATATATATATATATATATATATATATATATATATATATATAGATAGATAGATGATGATGATGATAGATAGATAGATAGACAGAGAGATAGGTAGATATATACAGTATAGGGTGTCCTAGGAGTTAGGCCTAAAACTTTGGGAAATGATAATGAGGGAATTCTAGGCAAAAAGTGTTATATGAACACGTGTCCAAAACTCAACCATTACGAAGCTACAATTACTGATGACCTTATGGGTGAAAATGGTTTCCCTCATAATTCGCTCATTACATCAATAATTGTAGCTCCGTAATAGCTGAGTTTTGGACACATGTTCATATAACATTTTTTGCTTAGAATTCCCTCATCTATCATTTCCCAAAGTTTTGGGCTTAACTCCCAGGACACCCTGAATAGGTCAGATACCTCTCCTGATGATTAACATAGGTAGTAATATGCAGGAAAATGGTCTAGACAATGATCTATTGATACAGTATCATTTATGAATAAGCCATGCAGTTGTTATAAACTGAGATAACTGAAAATTTTACATATATTTAATACCTGGTGAACATTTTTATTTGATATGCAAAACTTACAAATAACTGCATATGATCATACACTACAACTGCATTAATAATAGTTAATAAGCTGAAATAGCAATAAAATTTAAGACAGAAAATCATATAAGCATTACTGTCTACACATACAGAAGACTCGGTTTTCCTTGCATCTCAGAGTAACGTACCCAAGAGAGTATGTCAGACCTTCCCACCAAACCCCCTGCTCACCTCCTCCATGGACTGTGTCAGTATGCAACAAAATGTGTTGGCCGAAATTAGTGAAAGCAATGTGGCCCAGCTGTCACCGTCTATGGAAGGAATGGCAACTCATAAAACACTCTTTTTTTTCTTTAATGATGAGACTGAATAAAATTCATAGTGAATTAAGTGTGTGTTCCATTCCATTTCAGCATGTTTGCATGTTTAATCTTTGTGCTCCCTAAAAGAACTGAAATTATGTAATTTCTGAAAAGTGAGCACTGAATGAGGTACTTTTCCTGCCAAGATAACATCTTTTAGTGTGATCAAGATTTGTAAATAGCTAAAGCAGTCAGCAGTCAATCTTAAGATACACATGCTAATATTGTAATGAAGCATTTCTGTAACAAAATAAGTGTGAAAATATACCGTGATAACTTAATGACAGCTGTGCAGTGCCAAATGAAGATATAAGTAAAAAAAAAAAAAAAAAAAAAACTGCCTTGGAACAAGATATTTTGCTAAAATGCTGTCATGTTGGAGGTAAACATTTATCCAAAGTTTTTACTCCACAATAAAGTGCCATTCCTATGCCATAAAATACAAACATTTACTCATAAAACAAATAAAAAATCATATTCAGTGGCCTAGATCACAATCACTTCATTCAGTCTCATAACATGTGGTGTGACAGGCACCACTAGAAAGTAATAATAATCTATGTTTCTTTCACTGTCTCAAAATTTCTGTGGACATCAACTCTTCCCTTTGGAACCTCCTTCACTCTAGCTCAGTCAAATTATTTTACAAATAAATATAAATAATCATATTAAGTCTTCAAACACATCTTCTAATGAGCTAAAAACACAGAACTATATCACAACTTACATGTGAGAGAGCGATATGCCATCTGATCTCCCTATGCAATATGAGCGAGGGAGCAAGCAATAGTTAAAAAGGATACTGCATTTGACTATCATATAAAATGGATTATAAAGTAGGCAGCCAAGGTTCATCAATTAGCTGGGAAGTTATATAAGCAGATCAAGAGTAAGTATTATTTACAAGAGAAAGACAGAGTTCTCCTTAGCTTTAGCAAGGGCTTGTGCATGTATTGTCCAATTGAATAGATACAGTCCATTACCTACAATGCCTCTGTGTTATTCTGGAAAACATGCACATAAGCACCACCTCCAAAGCAGGGTACATATAAATCTGCTGCAATAAACTGACAAACAAGGCTTCAAAATTACCACTTTTAAAATACAGTGCTGAAGACACATCACTGTATATCAGCCTTTGCCACAACAAACAGATCACCATACCTTGACACAACACACTCACAGCATCATTCACATATTATCAGGGTTACTAAAGGCAGGTCACTCCTTAATCCACATTTATCCCATCCAGTCATTAGCACACATATCAGTGTTAAGTCCAGTTCTTATCAAGCAAACTTGCACACACACATAAACACACAACTCATAAAGCCAGCATACCTACGACAATCAATACACACACACATACATATGGCTACTCATAAAGCTATCAAATATCAAACAATCAATACACACACATACATATGGCTACTCATAAAGCTATCAATATCAAACAATCAATACACACACACATACATATGGATGGCTACTCATAAAGCTATCAAATATCAATCAATATACACACACACATACACATGGCTACTGATAAGGCTAGCATACATCAAACAACCAATAAACACACGCACATGAGTACTCATAAAGCTAGCACATACCGGACAATGCATTTACACCTGAGTTACTGCTCATAAGGCGACAAGGTGATTGACAGCCATAAGCAGCATCTTTACTTTCTTATGTGAAGGGTTTGCAGCAAGGTAAAGATTGAGGTTTCGCTGGAACCCTTGAAGCACTGGCCGCATGTGCTCCCGTGTCACTGGATGTGTGGAGTCCAAGTTCATTACTGCTTCTTCTAGGTATCTATGATATTCAGAAAAAGCATACATATTACTGATTACAAAATACATGGAAGATAATGTCATAATGTAACACACATTCAAGGAAGTTTTTTGTCTTCATAGAATACTGACATTAGTAATGAAAAAAAATATACAGTATATATATAAAAAATGTAAATACAGTAATACCGTAACAATAATCAAGATATACGAATAAAAGGGAAGATAAAATGAAAGGCTAGCTGTGCACCTGTATTAACCCTTTCACTTCGGGTGTATTTCTTTTGCTGGATGTCCCACACACGGGGTTTTGATAAAATATTCCACACTAAAAAATAGACCAAACTTCCTGAATAAAATGATGTCTAACATGATGTAAAAAACATAATAATAATAATTACCTGTGTGGTGAGCTGTCAAACCTTGTGGTGCTGGAGCTCCTCCACTTCCAAACATATGCCACTCGGCATAATGATAAACTCAAAGCTGTTCTTTTTCTTTTTTTTCTTTAATAGTAGCACTTTCATTATCACTCTCACTTTCGTCTGACAACATAATCTGAGTCATCAGGCATCGCTTCCAGCAGATCCACGTAAGCTGCCACAGTAGTAAAACACCTCACACCGCATGCCTCGACATACTTCTCGTGCGTGACGAAAATAATAGACAATAAAATAGTCCTTCCATGATGGCAACTCTTCAGTCTTGCCACCTCCTGATACTGAACCACTACTGGGCCCCCAGTTCTGGCGTGGAAATATAAAAAGTCCAAAAAACGTAAATGTGCCACCTGATGGCTACAGACATTTCCTTTGTGGCACATTGATGTGCCACCCAATGTGAAAGGGCTGATGAGTGTAATACAGTGATCTCTTGGTTACTGCACATGTGGTTATAGCATTTTCATTATCACTGCTACATGAAAATCTAAACTCCTGCCATTATTGCACATTTTTGGACTAAAAAAACTTCATTATCATGCACGTGAACTGGTTTCTGCTTACAACGATAGTGCAAAATCAGTGGTTTCTGATGGATTTGAGGAGTTCGAAGATGAGGCCCTACTCGAGGAGTTAATCCTGACTCTCCACCTCCTAGGCTCAGAACCCCTTTCCTGAAGTTCATCTTAAGTAGGTGTTTTTTCCTTACTGTGTCCTTTCCATCATTTTCTATTAACCTAATCAATCCTGTGTGTGTTTGTGATACTTACCATAACAGAATGTATGCATTTAGTGGGTCTAAACTGTTGTAAATGGGAAGGTTTGGGTTTACAAGTGGGGTGCCCAGTACCAATTAGGATAAATCCCAAAGGTTTTGCGCTTTTGTTATCGAGCAATTTCATTATCACTTACTAGGTGCAGCACCAGTTATGTGCGACAAAAAGGGATCACTGTACAGTATACAGATGCACACACTGCTAAGCACCGGAATAAGCAGTTCGTCTTTGAATATCCCTGAATCATTAAAGGTACCCAGTACCAATTAGGATAAATCCCATAGGTTTTGCACTTTTGTTATCGAGCAATTTCATTATCACGTACTAGGTGCAGCACCAGTTATGTACGACAAAAAGGGATCACTGTACAGTATACAGATGCATGACGTGATTACAGCCACACACTGCTAAGCACCAGAATATGCAGTTCATCTTCGAATATCCCTAAATCATTAAACACATAATTCTTCCTCTAATATGGAGTAGTAATAAAGGGGTGGTTGGGACTTATTGCTCACGTAATGCCATTCAGGGATGAGTGAGGCTGGTCATTCTCATCTTAAACATCAGGACCAACTTGCCTAGCTCCGGGCCCTTACACTCCTCGTGGGGCAACATAGGATTAGATGAAGGATGGATGCTGGATGGATGAAATGATCAGTTGTGTGTCATACTGTACTCACAACTATGACAATGTTCTTAATAATTCATGAATGCTTCATAATCAAGAACAACAGAAAACATACTGGTAGCTGTGGTGTTTTGCAGGTTGTGGCTGGAAGCACTTAACATACAGACTTCATAGAAGAAACTGGCTGCTCTGTGTGCAGTCTAGTAATCAGCTATGGGTGATACCGATCTAACTAATGAGGAAAATGCTCATATTATTGCTGGGAGGCTGGGAAATATCCCTACTAAAGAAATGGCACAGTGAACCAGACAGTCAGTACGGTCAGTGAGGAGAATGCCCGTGGCCTCCCACCAAATGCTGTCCTGCCAAGACAACCTCATCCAAGATGACAATGCAAGACAATGAAGGCCACAGACAATCTCCTCAAGTGTGAGGTGCTTAAAACTCCTGATATTATGACTGCACAACTCTAAGCTAATCATTCCAATCTCCTACAAGGTGTCTCTATCTGCAAAATTCAACATCAGCTGCAGAAGGACCTGAACCTGTCACATTAGTTCGGTCAGAAGTGGTTTTGTGGCAGGATGATACCTGCCACAAAACCACTTCTGACCGAACTAATGTGACAGAAACAGCTTGCCTTTGCAAAAGAATACAAAAATTGAACCTGAGAATGCTGAAGGAAGGTGCTGTTCTCTGATGAGAGCCCCTTTATATGTTTTCGTCCTTGTATTGGGTGAGTAAGGAGGCTTCACACGTCAGTCACTATGACCCCCACTATGCATATAAGACTATCAATCACAGTGATAGCATAATGGTGTGGGGTTGTTTTAGCCGAGAAGTGGTCAGGCAAAACCTCTACTTCCTTCCTAAAAATAAGATGATGAATGCTGACTGGTATATACAGGTGCTGGATGACCATCTGCAAATTTTATGACATTACTGGTTACACATATTTTATGCAGGACTCTGTCCCATGTCACAAGGCAAAAGGGGTTAATAAATTCCTCTCTGAAATGCTGGATGGGCCAGGTAACTCTCCAGACTTGAATCTCATAAAAATAAATAAATAAATAAATAAATGGAATTAAATGAAGGACAAGCTTGCAACATGCAACAACACCTTGTCAGTGACTCACCTTATGGATGAGATTCGCAACATGTGGGTCAAGGAGATGGATGCAACATACTTCCATAATTTAAAAGACAGCATGCCTAAATGCCTCCAGCTTATACCTAAAGCCATGGGAAATGACCAAATACTGGGATGCTGTTATGCTGCATAGGTTTGCCTGTATCATTACTATATTTCCTAGAGTGTAATTTTTGTTTACATTATGCCCTGTACAGTCAGTTTTCTTTTGCAGAGTTCATGCATTATAGGCATATACTGTATAATGGTGCAAAGAATCAACATACCAGACAAAAACAGAAAGACAGAAAGAAGCAAAAAATCATGATCACCATCGTCTTCGTTATTCAGGACTCTTCCCCAGCCAAGAGTGGGCTGAAGTAAAGTCCACAGAGTAAGAAAAACACATGAAAGAATGAGAAATTAACCAAAGTCTGCCTAAATTAATGGCCTCATTCTTTTTCGCTAACTATTCAAGCCCTAAGCATTCTGACTCTACCACACAGGTGTAAACATCCATACTTAAGTGCTTCATACAATCTATCAGTTACAGTAAATCCAAATACTTATATCACTGGAAAAAAAAAAAAAAAAGGGGGTGCCAAACCTTTTTCACACATTCCTCTGAACAAAATTCTTCCAACCAGCTCATTTCACTGCAAGTTCCCTGGTCTTGCCACTATCCATAGCTTGATATTATACACAAACATTATCACATCTATCCATCTTCTTGTCTTACCATGCCTCCTCTCATCTCCCAACTCCCTCAGGTGGATTTCTCATTATCCACTCCGAAATATATCTCACACCTACAACCTTTCTTCCATTCCAAAATGCACAAATTTCTCTACTACTTGAGTTGGTCCCTCCTACTTCTGGAAAGTAGCTATTTTTATGGTAGGTGGGGGCGCTCACCATCCACTCACTTGATGTAGTGCTGCTTTGGGTGTCTGCCCTTTCCTCTCTTCCATCCTTTCTCTTCTGTCTTTCTTTCCTTCCTCTTTCTTCTGCCTATGGGTGACTTTACACTCCTTCTGTCTTGCCCTCCTTCATTCTTTTGTATTCCTTCTGCCTATGGGTGACTACACTCAATGACAAGCCAAATGGTTTCCTGTACACCAGGAAACCATTTACTATGCTGGGTGGTAACCATGTAACTAAATTATGGCACCTGGTGGTCTGGTGAGTAATTAAGGTGCTCCAATCGAATTGAGCCTGTGTATATCCAAGGGATGGTTGGGGTTTATTGCTCACATAATGCCACTCAGGGACAAGTGAGGCTGGTCACTCTCATCTTAAATGTCAGGACCAACTTGCCTAGCCCCAGGCTCCTATGCTCCCTATTGGGCAACATAGGATTGGATGATGGATGGATGGATGGAATTGCAGTCATCTCACGTAAAGTGCGTGAACATGGGTGACACAGCCCGTCGCACTTTATAAATTCGCACTTTGTGAAGCACAGGATCTCATGTTACAATGGCTTTATGGGTGACACATCCTGAATTTTCGTATAATGATTCACCAATACCTATCCCTAACTAAAATGCAAAAGGCAGTGTTTCCCTCTCCTTTCCCCTTCCACTTGATTATCTCCAGCTTCTGCTGGTGCATAAGGCGGAGATGTCTCTTGGGTGACATGGCTGGGGTTAAGACAATCAGACCAAGCGAGGGCGGACTATGTAAGAACAGAACAGAGATGAGTACAGACGAGACTGGCTTTGGGGAGGTGAGAGGAAGCTGCGCAGACGCTGCCTGTGACGTTGTCGGCCCCTCCCTCGTCATGATGTCATGGCACTGGCACCTCCCTCACCACCACTCACTCACACACCAGCCGCACCCCATCACACATACTCACCAGCCCCACCCTTACCTATCGCATTCTACAAATTATGCTTGCGAGCCGCGAGAGACTACCATATTTGCCTCAATTTTTCATGCCCGTCGCACATTGCAAGAAGCAAACGCACTTTCTAAATAATCAATTACTGTCAGACCCCTGTCGCACATTAGGATGCACTTTGCAAAGGCGCACTTTATGTGAGATGAAAGTATTTTAAAAAAGATAATATCTACTGCTGCCTATAACCAAGTAAGTTTTCTGACATACTGGCCTGGTTTCCCTCTCACAACAGTGCTATATGGAAGAACTGATTGTTGACAGTGACTAAGGACTAACCAGTTTGACTAACTGAATTAACTTACTTGATCTTGAGATCTGTGAATGTGGAGAGGTCATGAGAGAGTTGGTTGACAAGAGACAGCAACACATCTTGGCTGAGAGGGCATGGGTTCAAGTTGAACACCTGCTGAGGGTTCACCCGCTCACACACAAACACCACTAAGCTAAGGTCAGATGCTGAGAGAGCCTGGAACATACAAGATTATCAACATTAACTTTAGTACCTCATTATGGTAAGTCGACATAAAATCGTGCACAGATGCCATTGGGAATCATGTCTGGGGTTATTCAGTAGGTTATAGATCTCCACTACAGTATCTTACATGATTATCATATATCAAGAATTACAAATAACCAAGTTCATAAGAATGAGGGGAAGCACAGGGGGCTGGGACATGGCACAATGATGAAATTGAGGGAATACTCAGTTTCAGTAATGTATTCATTACAGCCAAATGTAATAACCATAACCAACCAGATCTCTCTCTCTTTTTTTTTTTCTCACAACCATTACCATCCAGACATTCCCCTCCCCTCATCTTGGTATGGGATGAACAAGGACCAAAAATAAAAAAAATGAAATATAAGAAAGACAGGTAATTACCAATAGCCTATCTGCTGATATGGGCCACACAGTCATTCACAAATCATTCAGTCCCTGGAATCCTGGCTCCAGCTCACAAGTCTGACCATTTATAAATAACTCATTAGAACAGTGGTGAACTATGCATGCCCAAGCTGGGCCCGAACCTTAACCAATGCAAACACAGACATGCTTCAAAAGACAAAAACTAAGAATAACAAGAGGATACACACAGACCACAAATAAATATCACATATATCATGGGAAAAGAAAAAAAAATCAACCAAGGATATGAATATGAAGGGCATACAGTTAATTGTTTCAGCTTAAGACCCACCCCATCCTCAAAATTTTACATTACATCTCCTCCACAAAGAAATAAAAAACAAACAACTGCCCGATACTAAGCAATGTCTCAGCAACATTAATCCTCTTCCACCTACCTCTACACTTTACAAGCACCTAAATAAATGTAGCCATCCAAAACCTCTAATTGAACAGCACTCTTCATGAACCACCACTAGATATGCTCTACTTAGAAACTACCATTCCCATATCACTTGTGGCTGTGATCCATTGTCCCCCAAATTTGATTCCTGCAAAATCTCTCAGAAATTGAAGTGTATATTGAGGTCACACTCATTTGCCACATCTAGGCAGGTGATATAATTTTTGGTTATCTCTGCCAATCGTGACTCAGGAATCTGCAAAGCCTTCCCCCTCCTGAAAATGGGCAATGGGCGAGTGCTGTCTCAGTGCCTCAGGCGATGTTCAGTGTCTCGGTGTGAGCTGCTGGTGAAGTGATGTCATGGAAAGTGCTTAATGTGTGGGTTCTTGCTTGGTGTGTGCAGTCTTATTACAGCTGTTTGAAGTTTTGCCACTCTTATTGCACATAAACCTAGTTAATCTGGATATCTAGGTAATATGGTTATCAGATATTTACTGCTGGCTGATTTCAGTCGCCTGATAACACCAATTATGACCTTATATACAGGTCAGTTGAGGTCATGTCTCGTGGTGTGTGGCTTGTCACACACGTGAGTGTGATGAAACCTGTCAAAAAAAAAAAAAAAAAATTTAAAGAATTGGGCTATCTATGGTGTAAACCATGCAGTGATTGGCCCTATAGTTGCTGAAGTATAAGCTTCTCAAAAGCATTACAGTTGTGCCAAGCAAGGTCAGGCCGCTCATATGGGAGAAAATGCCGCTACTCGACGACGAGAGACTTGCGAGGGCTTTGTCCTTGCTCATAATCAAGCAGGGCCTAAGAGAACGAACTGGACTTTCTCAAGGACCTCCTAAACCACCCAGACCAGAAGGTGGCATCATTGGCAGAGAAAGCCCTTCGACATCATCTCTGGTATCTCAACGAGGAGGCTGTCTCCCTGGGCTTCTTCGATGAGAGACTTGAACAGAAAACCAAGCAGAGGATGCTGTAAAACCTTCACCAGCCAGCCAGGATGTGTCTGAAGAGGCTGAAGGGAAAAAATCTCAGCATTTCTGCCACTGACACTCTGGACAGATTTGTAACCAGCTGAATGAAAGAAATGCAAGAGTGGCTGGCTGCTGAGGCTGGAGTTCAGCAAGAGGTCCCTGAAGCCATCTATGCCCCAGGACCTCAACGACCTGGTCAAATATTTGGAAGTTATAAATTATGCTCTAGAATGAGGAATTGCAATAATCCAGAGGCTCAATGCACAATGAAAAGATGAAGAACAAAAACAGTTCCTTCTAATAGTTGTGCACAATGACAGAAAAACGGATCAGAGTACAATGGCAGGAGTGGCTCAAAAATTTACCTAACTCCATTGGAGTCCATGCTGAGATTGTCGCTTTTGCATAAACTTCACTAATAAAGTTCCGCTTTTTTGACTGTTTCTCTGTTCCTGTAAAAATGTGACAACAAGCGCAACTCATAAACAAATAGTAATCGCCAAAAAAAAACAAAAAAAAAATAGTAGGACTCCTTTCCTACTCACATGGGATAAGGAACCAATCAATATGAATTGCTAGCACAATTTCCATATCGCTACTATATACTGACGAAACACCCTAATCCCAACAGACACACAAGTATCTACCGAACCACACCATGATGCAGTCATCACCCTTCCCTGCTAAAATGTCAACTCTTACATCTCACAAACAATTCATTATGCCAACACTGCAAGGCAACCCCCACCCCTCCCACATCACAACATAGTCACTGCATGCACCACATTATCACAACACATAATATCATTCAACAAAAGATCTCTAGAATCAACTGGTTGAGGTGTCTGGCTTCCCACAGGGTTACAGTCTAGATGAGCCTAGTGTAACATCATCACCATCATCATTAACCTATGAATAAATGACACCGTCATCCAGTTAAAAAAAAAAAAAAAAAAAAAACAAGCGCCATTCTTGATGAAAATTTCAAGAGTGTAACAAAACATACAGGCAACTTTAACAATCTATCCTTCTATCTGTGCCTTCATTTCTAGCTTCCTTTCTGGTCTTTCTATAGTCACCGTTGTAGACGGCCATCGTTCTTCTCCTAGATCTATCAACAGTGGTGTTCCTCAGGGCTCTGTCCTATCACCAACTCTTCCTTTTATTCATCAATGACCTTCTAAGCTGTACATCTAACCCTATCCATTTGCACGCTGACAATTCCACCCTTCACCTTTCCATTTGGTTCCTGCAACGTCCATCTCAGCAGTTACTTCAAAAAGCAAGGGATGAGGCTATGGCACACCTAATGTCTGACTCAGCTCGTATCTCTGACTGGGGTAAAAATAATCTAGTTTTTAATGCATCAAAGACTCAGAGTTTACACCTGTCAATCCGACAAAGTCTTTCACAGGAGTATCCACCAATGTTTAATAATGTCCAGCTCGGTCCTGCATCATCCTTTAACATGCTTGGGGTTTCATTCACTCAAGATTTCTCTGGGAAAGAACATATAACATCTCTTGTGAAATCTGCTTCCAAGAGATTAGGTGTGCTAAGCCGACTCCGAACCTTCTTTACCTCTGCACAGTTGTTAACTTTATAAACGGGTATTATTCGCCCCTCTTTAGAGTACAACTCTCATGTGTGGGGAGGCTCCCCACATACAGCTCTTCTCAATAGGGTGGAGTCTAAGGCTTTTTATCTCATTAACTCTCCTCCTCTTACTGGCTCCCTTCAACCTCTGTCTCTTCGCCACACTGTTACATCTTTATCTATTTTCTATCGCTACTTCAATGGCCACTATTCCTCTGAACTGTCTGCTCGCATCCCTCCACCTCTATGACGGGCAAGCTGTACCCGTCTAGCAACAAACTCTCATCCCTTTTCTGTCCAACTCTCTAATGCAAGAGTTAACCATTACTCCCAGTCATTCATTTATGCAACTGGTCAACTCTGGAACTGTCTTCCTCTGTCTGTATTTCCTACTTCCTATGATCTCCAGTCTTTCAAACGCAGTGTGTCCAAGCATCTCGAAATAAATGGATCTTGAATTTGGCTCTTTTTTATATTGTCTTTGTTTTTTCTTGGAAGGAACAGTCTTGGGCCTGTGGCCTTTGGTTCCTTCTTCCTTGCATTGAAAAAAAAAAAAAAATCAATGGTACTACTGAAGCTAACTAAGGATTCTGATATGCAATAAGCAACTTCCTACAACCATGTCATGTACCACATTTTAATTAGTTGGTTCTCAACATGATGAAGAGCCTATGACTCATCAGCTGTCATTCCCTGGCCAAATCAAGAGCATGAGATAAGCAGACAGGTATTATTTGCTGGCCATAAAATTTTGCTGTAAAACCTCACTGCCAGTGTGATACCAGCTGAAATTATCAAAGTGGGAAAAAAAAAAAAAAAAAAAACAAAACACTATCTATCTACTGCCAGATGCCTCAATCCCGCACTGGGTGGCCACAAACAAATCGCCTCCATGTCGTTCTGTCCCCAGCCATTTCACTACCCCGCTACCAACTCACACCCCCCTCTCTCATGTACAGTCACGCTCCCTAATTTAGACTCTCCCCGACTCAAGGCCAGAGCTCAGGGAGGCAGTAGCCACGGCTCTTAAACGAACGCGTTTATTTATTAAGAAAAATATTATATTCGGGTCTTATTTTTTTTTTATGCCCTATGTTTTCTAAAATCTGCTGTCTAATACCGTCCAGCATTGTCCTTTTCAGTAAATGATTGCTTCATAAGAGGTGAGGGTGGAAAGAATGCAGTAAGGTAGAGAATGAATATTGGATGCAAGAGGGAGGGGGGGGATTAAGGGGTGGAGGTGGGTGGCTAGTAAACGTGTTCGTTTAAGAGCCATGGCTACTGCCTCCCTCAGCTCTCGGCTTGTCTCGGGGTGGGTCTAAATTAGGGAGCGTGACTGTACCTATCCACTCCATCCCTCCATCTCATCCTCGGCCTCCCCCTCCCTCTTGCCCCCTCCACCTCACTCACATACAATCTCCTCGTCAGTCTTTCACTCTCCATCCTCTCCACATGCCCAAACCACCTTAACGTGTTTCTCCTAATGCTTCCTATCACGTCCACAACCACACCACAACGCTCCTTCACTTCCTCATTTGTTAGTCTGTCTCTCCATGTGACTCCACATGCTCTTCTCAAATAACTCATTTCCACTGCTCTCACTCTTGACTTCTGTCCTTCCAACAGGGTCCAAGCTTCACATCCATATGTTAGATTTGGTATCACAATACTGTCATGTAACAACTTTTTCACTTCCATGCTCACCTCCCTGTTTCTTATCACTGCTTTCAAAGAACCAGCAACCCTCCTTCACTGCTCCACCCTTTCAAGCACTTCACCCTCCAGACTTCCATCCTTACTCATCACACTACCCAAGAACGTAAATGCACTCACATTCTCCATATCCTCCCTATCCAATCTCACTGTACATTCACTGGCTTCACTTCTCTCGAAGACCATCACTATATATATATATATATATATATATATATACAGTAGGCGCGGAAAGTATCGCCGTTTTTTTTTCCCGATCATTCTTTTTCGCGTTAAGTGAAGTAGGGTCAATACTACCCTCCCCTGTGATGCGAAATGAGCTGACGCTTTTTCAACGGGAGCTGGCAACCCTGCTTGATAGGTTTGGCACCACAGAGCAGGCTCAGTAACGTTTGGGTAGCCACAGGAGGAGGATTGTCTCTGTGTGTGATGCACCATGAGGGCATGTTTTCACTCAAATAACACAGTTATTTGGTTACCTACCACATTCTCATCAGGCCTAAAGTAACCACAAGCAATGACAATCGTGTGGAAGTGATTACTTTATACAAAGCTAGCCACAAACTCCCATTTATTGCAAATCAGATGGTGTTAGACTGAGGACAGTGCAGAGACTGGTGAAGCGGTTCAAGGACAGTGGCGAGGCCATTCCTCCCACTCCACTTCCCAAGCCTGGGAGACCTCGTAAGACAACCTTCAGGACCCGTCAGCTGATCTCAAGGCAAGTTAGCAAGGATCCAAGGCTAACAGCACAGGATTTAAAAGAAAAGAACCCGCAGTTGCTGGCAGATGTGTCTGTCAGAAGTGTGCAGCAGCTGTTGCATGACGATCTGGGCTACAGGAGTTTTTGTGCTTGTAAAAAACCACTACTAACTGCACTTCAGAAGAAAAAGAGAGTAAATTTTTGTAAGAAATATCTTGCCTGGAGCGAGGAGCAATGGAAAACTGTGCTTTGGAGTGATGAGTCAACATTTACTGTCACTGGTACCCCTTCATCACGAATGTACTGCAAACCAGGCAGTGACCCCC
>JAGKTI010002446.1:0-14332 GCA_018397915.1 Birgus latro
CAAATCATCAGCATACAACATCTCCCATGGGAGTCCATCTCTGAAGTCACGTGAGAGGGCTTCAAGCACCATGATAAATACCAAGGGACTCAAAACTGACCCCTGATGCACACCAACATTCACGGAAAACTCATCACTCAAAGCTCCATTCACTCTTACCTGGGTGCGAGCACCCATGTACATGGCCATAACCACCCTAACCAGCCACTCTTCCAACCCCAGCTTTCTCATTGCCCACTTCACCACCTCTCTAGGGACTCTGTCAAAGGCCTTTTCCAAATCAACAAAAACAAAATACAATTCCCTTTTCTTGCCAATATATTTTTCCTGAAGCTGTCGAACAATGAATATGGCATCAGTGGGCCCCCTGCCTGGCATAAACCCAAACTGCATCTCATCGATATTCACTCTTTCTCTAATCATACCTTCTAGAACTCTCTCCATTACTTTCATTATCTGATCTAAGAGCTTTATACCTCTGTAATTTCCCCTTTCCAGGGCATCACCCTTTCCTTTGTACACATTTACAATTACACTCCTCAGCCAATCATCTGGGACAACACACTCATATATAATCCTATTTATCAGGTCAGTGACTAACCTCACCCCAGTATCTCCTGAGGCCTTCAACATTTCGGCAGTCAACCCAGACACACCTGCCGCCTTTCCCACCCGCATCCTGCCTATTGCCTGACTCACAGTAGCAGCGTCAATCAAAGGCCAAGGGCCAAACACTGGATCAACGGGCTCCAAACCTTCTCTATCCCAATCAAACTCCTCATTCAACAATCGGCTATAATGCTCTCTCCATGCATCTTTAATATCCTCACTGCTCACCACCACCCTTCCATCATCATTCTTCACACACTGCTCACCTACAATGTCCCGATTATCCCTCTTCACCTGATTTGCCACCCTAAAAATCATATTTTTCCTTTCTCCATGATTTAGATTATCAAGTAAAAGTCTCTGTGACTCAGACTTCGCCCTGTATACTCTCTTCTAGCCCTGCGCTTGGCAGCCAAGTACTCCTCCCTGTTACCACCATTCTTCCATTCCTGGAAAAGCCTTCTTTTTTCCTTAACTGCAGCTTCTACACCCTCATCCCACCAGCAAGTTACTTTATGTCTTGGTGGGCCTCTTGTCCAACCGCATATTGTATCGGTAACTCTCAAGAGGTCGTTCTTAAGGGCTCTATACTGTTCATTAACGCCTCTATCTACGGCTTCCTGTTCAGCCACCACTCTCCTCATCTCACTATAAAAGGCATCCCTTACTGATTGGTTTCCCAGCTTCCATATTTTCCTCCTAGGTACATATGTCCTCCTTCTCATCACTCGTTCCTTAAGCACCATGTCACAAATCAACAGTTTGTGCTGCTGCACACACTCCTCGCTTCCTATAACTTTAACATCCCTCACTAATCTCCTATCAACCCTCTTGACCAGAAAATAATCCATCTGACTACTATTTCCCCTGGACTCATACGTAATCAACCGGCTGATTCTTTTCCTAAAATGTGTGTTGCACACAATCATATCCATAGCCTCCCCAAACTCGAGTATTCTTTCCCCTTCCGCATTCCTCACACCATACGCACATCCTCCATGGACTCCTTCATAACCTTGAGCTGCTTCACCCACATGACCATTTAAATCCCCTCCCAGAACCACTACCTCATCATCACCCATACCACTCACTACACGTATTAAATCATCCCAAAATCTATCCTTCTCTGCGTCATCCAATCCCACCTGTGGAGCATATGACGATATAACTGAAACCAACCTCTGCCCGACCATAATTTTCACTACTAATATCATATCACTTACTCTCATAACATTCATGACATATTCCACCCATTTCTCTGCAACCAACACACCCACACCCCCATATCCGTCAGTTCCCCCCTGCCAAAACAACTTATAGTAGCAATCCTTCCCAACAATCTTTCTGGCTGATCCACCCTTGTACCGGACTTCCTGCAAACATGCCACATCCACCCACCTCCTACTGAATGCCTCAACGACTTCCCCTGCTCTTCCTCTCAAACTTCCCACATTCCACGAACCCACCCTAAACCCTGTGGGTGATTTGCTGTCCTCAGGCTTGCTTTGGTGCTTGTTTTTGTAGTTCATAGTCAGTAAGATAATGGGGGGTAAACATTCCAAAGGCCCGACCCATTGCACAGACCCAGGTCCAGGCAATGGATCTGGGACCCCTGGCCCACCAGCTTACCAGTGGCTGCGGTAGTGGCCTCGGGGCACCCTGCCAGGACAGCTGCAGGGACACCCTCCAAGCGCGGCTTGGCACTGCAACTGCCCCGCCATTATACACCCAATGATAGGGCAGCCTCCTGGGGCGCTACTCCCAGGTTCGGGCCCCTCTGTATTGAGCGGAAGCGGCAGCCTGGGAACCGCAATGCCCTGTACCCTTTAGCACAGGTTCGAGCCCCATCTCGCCCCGGACCCATGATCTATGCCGGCGGAACCCCAGTCAAGCCTCCCCCCAAAGTCCGCCACTAGGTAGCAGGGGCAAAGTTTTCTGGCCGCATGCCCTTGCTGGCGTCAACCCCTGTAACGTAGTGGGATACGTTGTGTAATATGTAAAGCGCATATGGTGTAGTACATAGGATAGTTAGAGGAAATGTTTGGGAGAGTATGCTGGTCTACTCTCCATGTTACTTGTCACACTGAAAAGGTCAGCAAAGGGGGATGGTTAGGTAACTGGTGAAACAGGAGCTCCAGCTCTCCCTATCACCAGTATTCCCATTCCACCAGTATTCCCCTCGGGAGTACAACCCTGTTCGGCCCTTGCTAAAGCCTCCTTCTATATATATATATATACACACATATATATACACTGTATACTGTATATATTTCCATGTCCGACTCTGGGCAAAGGCTTCATGGCCTATTCTTGGGGGCAGTGGCCTATCCCAAGGCCCAGTGGTCCTCCTACACCTCCACATGTCACCACTTCGGCGCTAACACTCACCGTCCATTTTGAATACATGCTAGGGCTGCCTCATACAGGACTGGTGTACTGGCATTAGCGGGAGTATTTTTACGACATGTCGGTGGGTCTTCTGGTAGATCAGGAAAGTTTGCTTTTATGAAATTCAAACCCTTAAACTGTTCCCTGGCCCACCTGGGATTCGAACCTGGGTCCATTAGGACTGCAGGCTGCATCACTATTGTACAAGGCTCTAGCAAATACACAATAAAACTAACAATAAAATTAGCACAATGACAACAGGAAGCTGGAAAACCTTTGTAACTACACTCAACCACTCTATAGACCGCTCATGGCTCTATGAAGCACTCAACAGCATCACTAAATCATAGACACTCTTGAGAAGCCTATACATGGTGGCATTTTTTACCCTGGGGGGAGCTAAGCAGGCATGGCATCCACCCAAGAGCCAAACTCCCTCATATTTCCCTACACCTCGTCATGAGGAAGGACCCTGGTCTGACCCTGGAAAGATGCTATGTACCACAAGGGAGCACCGGTTCCCTGCACTATGTATGTACTGCACTGTACCTGTAGGATGGCCCTAAAGATGCAGGTGCTTACCTGTAGTCAGCAAGCCCCCTCAGCCAAACAAATTTGGATTATGCAACAGCAACTACAACAACAAACTCTAAATTACAAATAAGCATCCCCCCAAACCTTTGCTACCATCACCTCCAACGTCCAACACGTCCCTTCTTAGAAAGACCAAGCAGACATATCCGTAAACCACTGTGTAAACAAGTCATCTTACACCAACACACACTAAAAAATAATCTTCTCTGCACAATCAGTCCTTTCTATTCAGCCACAACATAACTCTCTTCACTCCAGAACAGACACGTCACATTATCAAGAACACAAATAAATCTACAGGCACAGAACCAGATAGCACAGCAATCTACACTTGAAACATTCCCGACTGCACAGCAGCCAGGCCCTCGCAAACATCAGAAACTACTCATGTATGCATGGTACCATTCCCAATATTTGGAAACTTGGAACAATCAACACTGTTCTCAAACCAAACAAGACCCTACACACCATTCTTCATACTGACCCAAAACATTACTTAACACTGCATCCGAGATAACTGAATGCCTAAGCAGATGACACTTCCATAGCAACTAGACACCACAATGCGCTGCCTTATATGCAGATGACATTTCCATAGCAACTAGACACCACAATGCAGACATATTCAACACACTGCAACAAGACTACATCAATACACTTCAGACATGAGTTGAATACAAAAGGCTTAAGATCCCTTCAGCCAAATCCACCACCACACTTAACGCCACCAGCAGTAATCATGAGCCGAGTTACACCCCCATCACAGCTGGCAATGTATCTATCCCATACACCCTCAGCACCAACATCCTTGGAGTGACATATGACACTGGACTCATCTTAAAGGACCAAATACAATACATCAAGAGGCAGTGCACCTCCAGATTCAGTGTTTTCAAGGTAATTAGAGGGATCTACTTTGGACAAAAAATATAAAACACTTTCTCTATTCTACAAACAATACATTAGATAAACACTGTTCTATGTCTCCCCAGCATGGGCCTCATCCCATCTAATGTATATAATGCCCATTACAGCACATTGCAGACCATACAGAACAACACTTTATGTATCGTCACTGGCTGTAACAATACCACAGCTAGCTCGCTTACACTTAGCTGGAGTATGTAGCTAAAGTATGTATCCAGCTCAGGGAAGATGGACACCCCTACCATGCATAGTCCCAGGTCACCCTTGGGCAAGGTGTAGCACTCATCAGCCCACCAAAGAGGTAGTAGGTGGGTAGCTACCATCAACCCACGAGGTGCTACCATAGGTATGATATGGGGCCAGGGTCTGTTAACTGACCCTGCACAACACTCCCTAGCAGGGAATTCAATCCTGCATCATCCTTAAACATACAGTCCATTTGCTTAATATGCAAGTTTCTATGACACAAAATGCCAAAAGTGTGATGGGTGTGTGTGTGGGGGGGGGGAATTAAATAGTAAGGTAGTTTTTCAAAATGTGAAATCACAGTGACAAAGTAAGCCAAAGCCGATGTTGTGATGCAGAACGCGACCTACTCTTGTAAAGCACGCAAGGAAATTACTTGTATCACCATCACAAGACATGGCCATGGATAGTGAAGGTCTACAGATCCGAAATGTAAGCAAAGTCTCGGCAGCCTTTGATGAGTTTAAAGATCAAATGACAATGAATGAAAACTGTGAAGTGAGAGCCCAAGAGGTTCTGGATGCCACAGAACACTACTACCAAGACAGACATGCCAAGGATGTGAACTGAAGGCATCAGACTCTGATCACCACCTTCTTTACTCCACCACAAGAAGCAGATCCAGTGCCCTCAACATAAGCTGAGGATGATGACAATGGTGCATTTGTTATGACTGCCTTGGACTCTGAAGGGTTCACGACTGATGTGGAGCGTGTTGGTGGCGGTGGTGGTGCGATGGAGTTGGGCGGTGGTCACCCCACCAATTAGAAATTTCCCCATAGGTATGTTATTTGTCAAGCACAAAATTTCTAGAAAGTAAGGTCTTCTACCGCCCAAATTCTCACGTATTAAGCAAATGGGCAATAACTGGACTTTCATTCTTGTGGAATTTATCTTGGAAAGACCATATTACCACTCTTGTAAAATCTGCTTCCAAGAGATTGGGTGCGCTAAGCCGACTCCATGCCTTTTTAACCCCTGCACAGATGCTGACTTTGTACGTGGGTTTTATTTGCCCTTGTGTAGATTACAACTCTCATGTGTGGGGGGGCTCCCAACATACACCTCTTCTCAACAAAGTGGTGTCACAGGCTTTTCGTCTTATTAACTCTCCTCCTCTTACTGGCACCAATCAACCTCTGACTCTTTGCTGCACTGTTGCATCTTTACTTTTTTTCTATTGCTACGTCAATGATCACTGCTCCTCTGAACAGTCTGCTTGCATCCCTCCACCACTACTGATCTTCATTGGAGAATCCTGTGATTTCGCTTTCACTGGATGTAAACCATGGACTATTTCCTTCTGCCTTGATGCAGTCGTATGAAAATCTATATCGCCACTGTGTTGTACTCTTATTTGACTGAATCCTCCAGATTTCTTTTAACTAAATTCAGACGAGGCCACCACCGATGCACTCAATTCACGGAATCACAATAGACCAGCCTCCTTTTCGCCGATGATTAAGTGTTATTTCCTCACTATCAGCACGGAGATCAGCCGCTGTCGACGTCCTCTATGTGTGTGTGTTCTAACCTAATTGTATCCTAACAAGAATGAGTCAAGATCATACTGTCCCATGTATAAAGTGGTGCCAGCACTGAGCCCTGTGGAACTCCACTAGTCACTTCCCTCCATGATGAGTAATTACTCCTAGTACTGTTCTCATTTCCCTTTTTCTGAGAAAATCTTGCATCCAACAGTACAGGTTGCCATGGATTCCTCCTTGATGGTACAGTTTCCATAAAAGTCTTTGGTGCATTGCTCTGTCAAAGCTTTCTTGAAATCTAGATAGACACTGTCCACTCATCCTTTTCTTTTCTGTAATATTTCTGCAACTCTTATCATAGTAGCTTAATAGATTTGTAACACATGATTTTCCCTTTCTAAAACCAAACTGCCTCCCTGTCATCATATTGTGTACTTCTAGATGATTTACCCAAACTTTTCTTATCAAGCTTTCTAGTATCTAACTGATAACACTGATTAGTGATACTGGTCGGTAGTTGAGTGGATTTTGTCTATTCCCTTTCTTGAATAGGGGAACAATGTTTGCTTTCTTCCAAATATCAGGCAGTTTACCTTCACCTAAGGATTCCTTGAATATTAAATATACTGGTCTACTTAACTCTTTTGCACATTCATGTAGCACCCAACATGAAATTTCATCAGGACCATTTGCTTTTCCTTTGCCTGATTTACTTAACTCTTCCTGTACTTCTTTTTCTGATATTTGTATATCTGGTAATATGTGTGGGCATGCAAGTTCCATATCATCCCTCTCAAAATTACTTTCTTCCGTAAAAACTAATTAGAAATTTTTATTTAGTGCTTCACAAATATCTTTCTCTTGTGTACAGAGAATCTATTCATCCGTAATGGATTGTATTTTGTCTTTTACTTTGGTTTTGCTTCGGATGTAGCTGTAAAATAGCTTCGGTTCATCACTACTTTTGTTAATGATGTCCTCCTCAAACTGTTTTCGGGCATCTCTCCTTATTCTTTTGTATTCATTTCTTGCCTGTTTTTAGTTGTTATATGCTCTCTCATTATTGTGTCCTCTGTATCTATTCCACAAAAAGTCTCTCTTTTTCATTTGATTTTTTACATTCTTTATTAAACCATTTCTTTATTGTCTTCTGCTTCTTTGTGCTGTGGGATGTAATTTTGGACTCCTATTTCATAGAGTTCACAGACTTTTCTATATATAACATTTGAATCTTGTCCTCTAAGCTCCTTTCCCCAATCTACTTTTAAGAAGTACTTCTGAATATAAAAGGGAAGTGGAGGAGCAATTGGGTAAATATAGTTTGGAGCAGATGGGGGAAGTGGAAGATGTGTGCAAGATATTCACAGAAGAAATCTGTGCAGCATGTGAGGTGGTGTGTGGGGTGAAGAGAAGACGAAAAGGGGTTCAGGGAACAACATTGAGGACTGAAGAGGTGAGAGAGGCTGTGGCACAAAAGAAGAAAGCATATAATGAGTGGATGAGGAACAAGGGTGTCAAAGAAGCTAAGAGATGGACAAGAGAGTTATATGTAGAGAGGAGGAAAGAGGTGAATAGATTAGTAACAGAGAGTAAGAAGAGAGTGGATGAGGAATTTGTTAGGAATCTGAGTGCAAAGTGGAGGAAATGTAAGAAAATGTTCTGGAAGGAGGAAAAGAGAGCTAGACAGGGTGCCAATGAAGTCAGTGGGGGTGTGAAAGATAAAAATGGTAGATTACTAGTGGAGAAGGGAGAAAAAGTAAACAGATGGAGAGAACAATTTAATGAACTGTTGAACATAGAGAATGAAAGTAATGCAAGTATAAGTGGCTGGGCGGGGAGAAGGAGGGTTGTGAGAAGAGAGGAAGAAATCAATAGGATGGAAGTGGTGGAAGCAATGAAGAAAGTTAAAATGGGGAAAGCCCCAGGAATGGATAGAGTGTGTGGTGAAATGCTGAAGCATGGGGGAGAGATAGTAATAGAATGAATGTGGAAGGTGTGCAGATTGGCGTGGGAGGAGGGTAGAGTCCCGGAGGATTGGAAGTCAGGTATAATTATTCCTCTGTACAAAGGAAAAGGGGAAAAAGCAGTGTGTGGTAATCATAGGGGCATTTGTCTTCTCAGTGTAATAGGAAAAGTATATGGTAGGATACTTATTGACAGAGTAAGGGAAATAACAGAGGAATTAGTTGGAGAAGAACAAGGAGGTTTTAGGAAGGGAAGAGGTTGTGTAGACCAGATATTCATTCTTAGATGCTTAGTGGAAAAGTTTCTAGAGAAGGGAAAGGAGTTGTATGCAGCCTTCATGGATTTGGAGAAAGCAATGACAGGGTGGATAGACAAGGATTTTGGAAAGTATTAAGAATATATGGAGTGGATGGGAAGTTGTTGAAGGTAGTGAAGAGTATGTATGAGGGTGCAAAGGCTGCAGTTCGTGTGGATGGCAAACTAAGTGAATCTTTCCATTTGAAGGTTGGATTGAAACAAGGATGTATCATGTCTCCATGGTTGTTCAATATGTACATGGATGGGGTTATAAAAGAGATACAAGGTCGGGCAGTGGATGTTGCCCTAGTGAGAGAGGGCAATGTTTGAAAACTCCCTGTACTGTTGTTTGCAGATGATACTATGTTGATAAGTGAAGACGAAGGGGAGCTGCAAGGCTTGGTAGATGAGTTTGGGAGAGTGTGTAAGAAACGGAATCTAAAGGTGAATGTAGAGAAGAGTAAAGTGATGGTCTTCGAGAGAAGTGAAGCCAGTGAATGTACAGTGAGATTGGATGGTGAGGATATGGAGAATGTGAGTGCATTTAAGTACTTGGGCAGTGTGATGAGTAAGGATGAAAGTCTGGAGGGTGAAGTGCTTGAAAGGGTGCAGCAAGGAAGGAAGGTGGCTGGTTCGTTGAAAGCAGTGATAAGAAACAGAGAGGTGAGCATGGAAGTGAAAGAGTTGTTACATGACAGTATTGTGATACCAACTCTAACATATGGAAGTGAAGCTTGGACCCTGTTGGAAGGACAGAAGTCAAGAGTGAGAGCAGTGGAAATGAGTTATTCGAGAGGAGCATGTGGAGTCACATGGAGAGACAGACTAACAAATGAGGAAGTGAGGGAGCGTTGTGGTGTGGTTGTGGACGTGATAGGAAGCGTTAGGAGAAACACGTTAAGGTGGTTTGGGCATATGGAGAGGATGGAGAGTGAAAGACTGATGAGGAGAGTGTATGTGAGTGAGGTGGAGGGGGCGAGAGGGAGGGGGAGGCCGAGGGGGAGATGGAGGGATGGAGTGGAGAGATACATGAGAGAGGGGGGTGAGAGTTGGGAGCGGGGTAGTGAAATGGCGGGGGACAGAGCGACATGGAGGCTATTTGTTTGTGGCCACTCCATGTGGGATTGAGGCGTCTGGCAATAGACAGATAGATAGACTTCTTTAGGTCAGGATAGTTGTCCTATTTGTAGTTTAGGCTCTTTTTGTAACTCTCATTACTGTTAACTATGTCATATGCAATCCTGAAGTTGCAATTTATTACTGCATGGTCGCTTTTGCCAAATGAAGGGTGATACATTATGTCAATTTCATATTCTTGCCAAGTAAAACAATATGTGGTTCCTTTTCTTTGGTATAATCTTTCATCTCTAGTAATTTAGATACTATTCCATCTACATTTCAGTACATCAGCTTTATCATCTTGTTTACATATTTGCCATAGCTTGAGTCTATTACCCTCCTTCTTTTTATTCCCTGCTGGTTATGTACCACTTTTGTACCTGAAATCCAATTACTTTGTAAAAAAAACTTACTCTTCTCTTCCTCTGATTTTTCCTCATTTTTTGTTTTAGATTTCTGCTTCTTCTCCTTTAGTGTTCCCAAATCCTCTTAAGTTAGGCACCTTTTTATCCATACTTCTTTAACTCCTCTTTTTCCACGAGTTTGTTGGCGTTTTTTAATATTTCCTCTAGTGTCTACATTCTGGAATGTTACTTTCAAGGGCCTACACTTACTTCTCTCATATTTCCCTAGCCTTTTATGTTTTTCTAAATCTTTATCACTGATATCCTCTGATACTTGCTGCAGTATGTTCATTATATTTTCCATCTCCTATTTGTCCCTTAAGATTCTGCTTTTTATTTCATCTTCACCTGCACCACTGATTACTATAGATTTGTTAATCTCCACAGCTTCCCTGACTAGTATTGGGCTATTTTTTATAGTTTCATTCATTTTCTTTGTATCTAAATCATTCTTTGCCTTTACCTTTATATGTAAATCATTCTTTACTTTCATCATTTCAGCATAGGTAGTTTGTTCCTCATCTCTGTAATTTCTCACCATTTCATTTACCTGCGTTATTTTCTCTTCAATGTTTCTACCTTGGTCTATCAGACTGCTTTTTTGCCTGATATTCTCCATATCATTTCTGATATCATCCATAATTCTCTCATGGTTAACAACTGTACATCCCATTTCCCTAGCCTTTGTTCTCAATGAATTTACCTAAGATGATAGTTCATCTGTTGTTGTGGATTTTCTGCTTATTTCCTTTATTAATTCCTCATTTTTTTCCTTCTGTTTGCATAGCTCATTCTTGATCTCTTCGATTTCCATTTGAAAAGATCTCTCTATTTACTTTTTCAACTAAGTTGTCATAAGTTTTCTTTTCAACCAGTTCTGAGTAGAAGTTATCATCCTGTTTTTTACCTTTGTCTCTTTTTTTTAACACCTTCTAAAGGCATCTTTCCAAAATATGGAGCCATCTTAAAGAAAAGCTCTCTGCTTACAGTTTTTGCATCACTCTATCGTCTGCCAACCTTGGTGTTGTCCAGCTGATGTAAGGAAATTCAGCAAATTCCTTGACACCGATACAGATGTTTATTTACTTTTGGGTACACTTTCTTTGCTATTGTTTGTTTTACTATGTTGAATCATCACCTAAACTAGCCTGATATAAGCCTGACCCATAACAGATACAACTTAGGTATTCCTAGAGTGGAGCTCAGTGATACACATCCGACCCGTGTGCTAGTCACTATGTGTGTGTGTGTGTGTGTGTGTATTTACCTATCAGTATTTACCTAATTGTAGTACACAGGAATTGTCCTGTCTCCATATCTACATTCATCTAATCTAGTTTTAAATACACGAATGTTTTTCGCCTGCACCACCTCTTCGTCTAACTCATTCCAAATACTTATGCTTCTGTTCGGGAAACTGAACCTTTTGAGATCATTAAGACATCTACTTTTCCTCAACTTGAAGCCATGACCTCTTGTTCTACCATCATCCAACACAAAAAGATCCTCTCTATCCACCCTTTCCAATTCTCTTACATTTCTAAATATCGTGATCAAGTCACCTCTTTCCCTTCTCTCATGCAGTGTTGGTAACTTCAGTTTTTCCAATCTCTCCTCGTAGGTGAGTTCCCTTAAACGTGGTATCATCTGCGTTGCCATCTGTTGAACCCTTTCTAGTTTATTAATATGCTTCTTCAAATGAGGTGATCATACCACCGCCGCATACTCTAGTCTTGGTCTTATCATGGTCACTATCAACTCCCTCAACATTTCCTCATCCATATAATTAAAAGCCACTCTCATGTTGGTCAGTAATCCATAAGTTCCCCCAATAATTTTGTTTATATGCTTTTCTGGTGACAAGTCATCCCAAATAATCACTCCCAAATCTTTCTCATCCTTTCTTTTACTAATCATCTCATTGCCCATTTTATATGTCCAGTGTGGTCTTCTTTCACTTATTCCCATTTCTAATACATGACACTTCTTGGCATTAAAGACCATTTTCCAAGTCTAGCTCCAGCTGTGTAGTTTGTCCAAGTCCTCTTGCAGTTCTTTACAACAATCAATACATTTAATATGTTTCATAATTTTAGCACCATCTGCAAACATACTCACGTAACTATTCAAACAGTCTGGCAAATCATTTACATATATCACAAACATTATTGGGACCAGGACAGAGCCCTGGGGTACTCCACTGGTCACATTTCTCCATTGTAAAACCTTGTCTCTTATTACTGTTCTCATCTGCCTTCCTATCAAATAATCTCCCATCCACTTTAATAGTTTCCCATGCACCCCTCCAAAGGTCCTCAACTTCCACAATAGTCTCCTATAGGGCATCCTGTCAAATGCTTTCTTAAGATCCAGATAGACACAGTCCGCCCATCCCTCTCTCTCCTATACGACATCTATTACACCCTACTGTAGAAACTTAATAGGTTAGTAAAACATGATCTTCCTTCCCTAAAACCAAACTGTCTTGGTGTTATCACTTCATTTTCTTCTAAATACTTTATCCATTTTTTCTAATAATTTTCTCACAGATTTTACAAACAATACTAGTAAGTGACACAGGTCTATAATTAAGTGGATCCTCCCTATCTCCTCCCTTAATTAAAGATTGGCACAATACATGCTCTTTTCCAATCTCTAGGTAACTGTCCATTTTCAAGCGAGGTCTTGATGATGACATAAACTGGCCACACTAACTGGTCGGCACATTCCTTCAGGATCCATCCAGCCACACCATCTTGTCCCATTCCTTTCCTCACATCCAAATCCTTCATCAGCTGTAGCACCTCATTCATGTCAACTGCAATTTCGGCCATTCCCATCAAGCAGGCTCCCTAAATTCGTCTTCCAGTACATAAACTGACTGCAGCTTGTTGTTCATTATTTCACACAAGTCTTCCTCTCTTTCGTATGTTTCATCTCCATCCCTTAGTCGTATTATACTGTCCTTAACTTTCATTTGCCATTTACAAACCTACAAAATAGTTTCGCCTCTTTTTTATAGTTAGACACAATATCTTTTTCGTATTTCCTTTCCTCTTCTCTCTGTACCCTTACATATTCATTTCTAACCTGCCTGTACTCCTCCCAAGCCCTTTCACTATACCTTCTTCTCACTTTATTCCATGCTTTTTTTCTTGCCTCTTGTGCCACCCTACATCTGTTGTTAAACCATTCTTTCTTCCTTTCAACAGATGCAGAAAATTTTAGGATATACTTAGTAACTCCTGTTTTACATACTTCTATCAAAAACTCATATTTCTCATCAACATTTGTGATCATATTCATTTTACTCCATTCTACATTTTGGAAAAAGTTCCTCAGGGAAGCAAAGTCTGCCTTCCCATAACTGTATCTATTTTCTCTGTGTTTTTCATCTCTTTCTCCTTCCCTCACTCCTACCACGTCCCTCTCAATTACCAGATGATCACTTTTACCAAAGGGGCAATGGTAGGTTATGTTTCTCACATCATTTGGATCCTTTGTGAATATTAGGTTAAGCCTGGATTGTTCATCAACACCCCTAATTCTTGTGTTTTCTTTGATCAACTGAGTTAACATGTTTTCCATCATCAATTCCATTAATTTATTTCCCCATGATTCTTCATTGTTCCCAGCATCCATACTTTCCCAGTCAACTTCTCTATAGTTAAAATCTCCCAATAATATTATTCTATTTCTTCGTTCAATTAACATTTTTAGCCTAATAATAGATTCTCTTATTAACTGTTCGTAATCTGTGCAATGTGTCAGGCCGTTGGAATGTTTACCCCCCTTTATCTTACCGACTATGAACTACAAAAACAAGCACCAAAGCAAGCCTGAGGACAGCAAATCACCCAGGGGGTTTAGGGTGGGTTCGTGGAATGTGGGAAGTTTGAGAGGAAGAGCAAGGAAAGTCGTTGAGGCATGCAGTAGGAGGTGGGTGGATGTGGTATGTTTGAAGGAAGTCCGGTACAGGGGTGGATCAGCCAGAAAGATTGTTGGGAAGGATTGCTACTATAAGTTGTTTTGGCAGGGGGGAACTGACGGATATGGGGGTGTGGGAGTGTTGGTTGCAGAGAAATGGGTGGAAAATGTCATGAATGTTATGAGAGTAAGTGATAGGATACTAGTAGTGAAAATTTTGATCGGGCAGAAAATTATTTCAGATACATCGGAATATGCTCCAGAGGTAGGACTGGATGACGCAGAGAAGGATAGATTTTGGGATGATTTAATACGTGTAGTAAGTGGTATGGGTGATGATGAGGTAGTGGTTCTGGGAGGGGATTTAAA
>JAGKTI010002446.1:19231-66970 GCA_018397915.1 Birgus latro
TTTGGCTCTTTTTTACAGTTAGATACAATATCTTTTTCGTATTTCCTTTCCTCTTCTCTCCGTATCCTTACATATTCATTTCTAACCTGCTTGTACTCCTCCCAGGCCCTTTCACTATACCTTCTTCTCACTTTCTTCCATGCTTTTTTTCTTGCCTCTTGTGCCATCCTACATCTGTTGTTAAACCATTCTTTCTTCCTTTCCATAGCTGCAGAAAATTTTGGGACATACTTAGTAACTCCTGTTTTATATACTTCTATCAAAAACTCATATTTCTCATCAACATTTGTGATCATATTCATTTTACTCCATTCTACATTTTGGAAAAAGTTTCTCAGGGAAGCAAAGTCTGCCTTCCCATAATTGTATCTATTTTCTCTGTGTTTTTCATCTCTTTCTCCTTCCCTCACTCCTACCACATCCATCTCAATTACCAGATGATCACTTTTACCAAAGGGGCAATGGTAGGTTATGTTCCTCACATCATTTCGGTCCTTTGTGAATAATAGGTCAACCCTGGATGGTTCATCAACACCCCTAATCCTTGTGTTTTCTTTGATCAACTGGGTTAACATGTTTTCCATCATCAATTCCATTAATTTATTTCCCCATGATTCTTCATTGTTCCCAGCATCCATACTTTCCCAATCAACTTCTCTACAGTTAAAATCTCCCATTAATATTATTCTATTTCTTCGTTCAATTAACATTTCTAGCCTAATAATGGATTCACTTATTAACTGTTCGTAATCTTCCTTTGTCCATGCCCTAGTTTTGGGGGGCATATAAAAAACTATTACATCCGTTTTTTCTCCATAATTGTCCTCTATTTCAACTCCCAAAAGTTCAACCTTAGTATTTTCAATTTCTATATTCTTTACTCTTAGGTCATTATGGGTTAATATCACTATTCCTCCCCCATATTTGCCTTCTCTGTCCTTCCTCCAAATCTTATAATTATTCCAGCCAAATAATTTTATATCGACATCTCGGGGCAATTTAGTCTCTACTAGGCAAACAATTTCAGGTTTATTTTCATTTAAGTAGTCTCCAATTTCCCCTTTCTTAGATATTAATCCATCTACGTTACTATACATGATGCTCAGATTTGCTGCACTGTTGTTATCTTTACTCGTTCTTCTCTTTTTCATATTCATATCCATCCCCTTTGTTTCCTTCACGTCTAGTTCTTCACATACCACTTCCTTGCCTTCATATCCATCACTCTCCAAAAAAAAGTTTTACGTTCTTCCTCTGTCCTCCTGTCATTTTTTTCCTTTACTTGGTCCTTCAAAGATTTTAAGACTTCTCTTTCTTCTTCATTCAAGTCTTTTCTTACTATAATATTTTCCATTCCTGCCTCTTTACTTAGTTTCCAGGTCACCTTAAGTATGTCATTTACAACACTTTCTGAAGACATCTTAACTCTCATTGGTCTTGCTTCCCCTTTCTTATATGGCCCTATCCTCCTTACTTCCTCAATTTCTTTTTCCCACTTGTTTCCTTCGGGATCGATCTTGTCCAATATTTGCCTCACCTGATTTGAGTCTCTCTCGAGTCTCACAGACCTAACTTTTTCTTCTTCTTCCCTGTTTCCAAATATTATCACACATCTGTTCCTTTCTACTGTTTCTCTCACTATTTTCTCTTTTTTCTTCAATATTTTCACTACATTTTCTTCCATTTTTTTCTTGTTCATTTCCCTTTCTTCCTGAATAATTTCCCTTAAACTGACTACTTCTTTCTGTTCTTCTTCCACATGTGCCCATTTTGCCTTTTGCTCTTCTAACACACTACTTACCTTCTCTGTTTGGTTACTGCTTTCTTCTAGTTTTCTCCGTAATTCAATATTTTCTCGTTTTAAATTCTGGATCTCCTGGTTCGCTGTCTCATTGGCCTGTATCAAACTCTGTATAGTATTTTCGGTCTTTTCAGGCATGTCTCTTGATACTAGATCCTCCACTTTCTTTTCTAGACCACTAATTCTCATAATCAATGTTTTAACCAGGTCCATTACATTTGTTTCACTGTCAAATCCTGGGAATTCCGGTTCTCGAGTGTTTACCTGGTCGGCCATCTTTAAGGTCGGTTACAGTACTAAACTGAACAGCTGTTCCCAAAATTCCTATAAAAACATTCATGTATACTTAATGACAACTGTTCTTTACATTTTTGATAGACTATAATAACTTGCAATACTCAAAATTATTAACAAGACTGGAGACAGGACAATTCCTGAAAACTACTTAGGGTTTGTTGAGGCGGTTTGAAACACGTCTTCTCGCTGAGGCTGCCACTCCGTGTGTGTGTGTGTGTTCTTACCTAATTGTATCTTTACAGGAATGAGTCGAGCTCATACTGTCCCGTGTCTTAAACCATTTTTATCATACATCTCTTTAAATTTATGAATAGTTTTGACACACACTATTTCATTCGGTAGTGCATTCCACTGATCAATTGCCCTATTTGGGAAACTAAATTTCCTTACAAATCTATCACCTCTCTTTTTATGCAGTTTTTTGCAGTGTCCTCTTGCTGATACTTCCCCACAGGTTATATATTCATTTATGTCTACTTTCTCTTTCCATGATATATATTTATATAGCATAATCATGTCTCTTCTTTTTCTTCTCTCCTGTAGTGTTGGCAGATTCAATTTTTCCAATCTTTCTTCACAGCTTAGATCCCTTAAGCTTGGTATCCATCTTGTAGCAGCCCTTTGAACTTTTTCAATCTTATTTGTGTTTCTTGAGGTGAGGATTCCAGACTACTGATGCATATTCCAGGGTTGGTCGGATGAAAGATGTTAATATCTTCCTCAGCATGTCTTCATTAATGTATGTGAATGCTATGCTCATATTTGCAAGCAGTGTATACATGTTCCGTACCTTTTCATTTATGTGGTCTGCCGGAATTAGTCTGTTATTGATAATCACACCTAAGTTCTTCTCTCTTTCTGATGTGTGTAGGGTTTTACTTCCTAATTTATAATCCCAATCTGGTCATTTCCAACTTTTATCAAACTTGATTACATGACACTTGTCCATAATGAAATCCATTTGCCATGTATTACTCCATTCATGAATTTATTTAATTCGTCTTGTAGCTCTTTACAAGAGTCTATGTTAGTAATTCTCCTTTGTATTTTTGGATCATCAGCAAACATATTTAAATAGCTTTCATTTCCAATATTATTATCTGTCATTTATATACACTAAAAACATAATTGGTGCCAGCAATGAGCCCTGTGGAACTCCGCTAGTCACTTCCTCCATGATGAGTAATTACCCCTTAGTACTGTTCTCATTTCCCTTTATCTGAGAAAGTCTTGCATCGTTTCCTTTCGTTTTTGAAGGCTCCAACATGCTTGTATGTGTCGGCCTTGGTCATCCAATGGCGGCTCTCCACGCTGCTCGATCTCTGGCAGCCTCCCTATTCAGTCCTTTAACCCTTAAGTCACATTTAATGACCCCGTCCCATGTCTTTCTCGGTCTACCCCTCCTAACCCCTCCCCCAATATTAACACCTCTCACCCTCTGTACCCAATTATCATCCCCCATCTTCTCCACATGTCCAAAAAACCTCAGCCTACCTCTCCTCATCACAACACCAATACACTACAGTCACATCCTACCTCTCAACTCTTCTATCGTAAACCCAGCCCCCCCAGGCCTTGCACGCAGGGACGCACTGCACATCCACCTAATCATTGTCATTTCTGTACGTTTAAACCTGCGAATATCTTCTTCCTTTACTGCCCAGGTCTCACTACCATACAGCATCACACTCCTAACACATGCTGCATACAAAGACCCCTTAGCACGTAAGGAGAGTCCTCTCAATGTCAGGAGAGGCAACAGCTCCCTGAACTTCTTCCAACCACTTCTCACTCTAGCAACCGAGCTAACTCCAGCCCCACCTCCGGCACATAACATGTCTCCCAGATAACAAAACTCCTCCACACACTCAAGAGACTCACCTGCGAGTTCAACCCTATCACGCCTAACACTCTCCACCTGCTCTCCCCGACACACCGCACACATGAAATCAGCATTATCTCGCAGTCTACCTCTAATACCACGACATCTCTTGTGCACCCATCTATCACAAACACTGCACAAGATGGAATTACTTCCCACACCCATGTGGCAAACTGCACATGGCCACTCTCCCTCTCCTCTGATTGTACCGCCACCAACCCTAGATATCATCACTTTTGTTTTATCTGCATTTACCCTTAAGCCCTTGTACCCCATACCATCTCTCCACTTCTTAAATCTTTCTTCAGCCTCCCCTTCATTCTCAGCAATCAACACCAAATCATCAGCATACAACATCTCCCATGGGAGTCCATCTCTGAAGTCACGTGAGAGGGCTTCAAGCACCATGATAAACAACAAGGGACTCAAAACTGACCCCTGATGCACACCAACATTCACGGGAAACTCATCACTCAAAACTCCATTCACTCTTACCTGGGTGCGAGCACCCACGTACATGGCCATAACCACTCTAACCAGCCACTCTTCCAACCCCAGCTTTCTCATTGCCCACTTCACCACCTCTCTAGGGACTCTGTCAAAGGCCTTTTCCAAATCAACAAAAACAAAATACAATCCCCTTTTCTTGCCAATATATTTTTCCTGAAGCTGTTGAACAATGAATATGGCATCAGTGGTCCCCCTGCCTGGCATAAACCCAAACTGCATCTCATTGATATTCACTCTTTTTCTAATCATACCTTCTAGAACTCTCTCCATTACTTTCATTATCTGATCTAAGAGCTTTATACCTCTGTACTTTCCCCTTTCCAGGGCATCACCCTTCCCTTTGTACACATTTACAAGTACACTCTTCAGCCAATCATCTGGGACCACACACTCATATATAATCATATTTATCAGGTCAGTGACTAACCTCACCCCAATATCTCCTGAGGCCTTCAACATTTCGGCAGTCAACCCAGACACACCTGCCGCCTTCCCCACCAGGATCCTGCCTATTGCCTCACTCACAGTAGCAGCGTCAATCAAATGCCAAGGGCCAAACGCTGGATCAGCTGGCTCCAAACCTTCCCTATCCCAATCAAACTCCTCATTCAACAACCAGCTATAATGCTCTCTCCATGCATCTTTAATATCCTCACTGTTTACCACTACCCTTCCTTCATCATTCTTCACACACTGCTCGCCTACAATGTCCCGATTATCCCTCTTCACCTGATTTGCCACCCTAAAAATCAAATTTTTCCTTTCTCCATGATTTAGATTATCAAGTAAAAGTCTCTGTGACTCTGACTTCACCCTGTATACCTCTTTTCTAGCCCTGCACTTGGCAGCCAAGTACTCCTCCCTGTTACCACCATTCTTCCATTCCCGAAAAAACCTTCTTTTCTCCTTAACTGCAGCTTCTACACCCTCATCCCACCACCAAGTTACTTTATGTCTTGGTGGGCCTCTTGTCCAACCGTATATTGCATCGGTAACTCTCAAGAGGTTGTTCTTAAGGGCTCTATACTGTTCATTAACGCCTCTATCTACGGCTTCCTGTTCAGCCACCACTCTCCTCATCTCACTATAAAAGGCATCCCTTACTGATTGGTTTCCCAGCTTCCATATTTTCCTCCTAGGTACATATGTCCTCCTTCTCATCATTCGTTCCTTAAGCACCATGTCACAAATCAACAGTCTGTGCTGCTGCACACACTCCTCGCTTCCTACAACTTTAACATCCCTCACTAATATCCTATCAACCCTCCTGACCAGAAAATAATCTATCTGACTACTATTTCCCCCGGACTCGTACGTAACCAATCTACTCACTCTTTTTCTAAAATGTGTGTTGCACACAATCATGTTCATAGCCTCCCCAAACTCGAGTATTCTTTCCCCTTCCGCATTCCTCACACCATATGCACATCCTCCATGGACTCCTTCATAACCTTGAGCTGCTTCACCAACATGACCATTTAAATCCCCTCCCAGAACCACTACCTCATCATCACCCATACCACTTACTACACGTATTAAATCATCCCAAAATCTATCCTTCTCTGCGTCATCCAATCCTACCTGAGGAGAATATGCTGATATAACTGAAATCATCACCCGTCCGATCAAAATTTCCACTACTATTATCCTATCACTTACTCTCATGACATTCATAACATACTCCACCCATTTCGCCGCAACCAACACACCCACACCCCCATATTCGTCAGTTCCCCCCTGCCAAAACAGCTTATAGTAGCAATCCTTCCCAGCAATCATTCTGGCTGATCCACTCCTGTACCGGACTTCCTGCAAACAAGCCACATCCACCCACCTCCTACTAAATGCCTCAACAACTTCCCCTGCTCTTCCCCTCAAACTTCCCACATTCCACGAACCCACCCTAAACCCCCTGGGTGATTTGCTGTCCTCAGGCTTGCTTTGATGCATATATTTGTACTTGGTCATAGTCGGTAAGATAAAGGGGGGTAAACATTCCAAAGGCCCAGCCCATTGCACAGTCCTAGGTCCAGGCAATGGATCTGGGACCCCTAGCCCACCAGCTTACCAGTGGCTGTGGTAGTGGCCTCGGGGCACCCTGCCAGGATACCTGCAGGGACACCCTCCAAGCGCGCCTTGGCACTGCAACTGCCCCGCCATTATACACCCACTGATAGGGCAGCCTCCTGGGGCGCTACTCCCAGGTTCGGGCCCCTCTCTATTGAACGGAAGTGGCAGCCTGGGAACCGCAATGCCCTGTACCCTCTAGCACAGGTTCGAGCCCCATCTCGCCTCGGACCCGTGATCTATGCCGGCGGAACCCCTGTCAAGCCTCCCCCCGAAAGTCCGCCACTAGGTAGCGGGGGCAAAGTTTTCTGGCCACATGCCCTTGCTGGCGTCAACCCCTGTAACGTAGTGGGATACGTTGTGTGATATGTAAAGTGCATGTGGTGTAGTGCATATGATAGTTAGAGGAAATGTTTGGGAGAGTATGCTGGTCTACTCTCCATGTTACTGTCGCACTGAAAAGGTCAGCAAAGGAGGATGATTAGGTAGCTAGTGAAAGGAGCTCCAGCTCTCCCTATCACCAGCATTCCATTCCCCTCGGGAGTACTACCCTGTTCGGCCCGTGCTACAGCCTCCTCCTACAAGTTAGTTGTTTTTACGGGGTGGGGCACTAACCCACCACCAACCCTTTTAGTCACCTCTTACAACAAGCAGGGATACTGGGGGAGAATTCTTGAAAACCCCCCTACCCCCAGGGGTCTTCGGTGCAGTACTCTGTCAAATGCTTTCTTGAAATCTAGATAGACATTGTCCACCCATCCTTCTCTTTTCTGTAATGTTTCTGCAACTCTGTCATAGTAGCTTAATAAATTAGTAACACATGATTTTCCCTTTCTGAAACCAAACTGCCTTTCTGTTATCATATTGTGTTCTTCTAGATGGTTTACCCAAACTTTTCTTATCAGCTTTTCCAGTATCTTACTACACTGGTTAGTGATACTGGTTGGTAGTTGAGTGGATTTTGTCTATTCCCTTTCTTGAATAGGGGAACAATGTTTGCTTTCTTCCAAATATCTGGTAGTTTACCTTGACCCAAAGATTCTTTGAATATTAGTGATAATGGTCTACTTAACTCCTCTGCACATTCATGTAGCACCCAACATGAAATTTTGTCTGGACCATTTGCTTTTCCTTTGTCTAATTTACTTAACTCTTCCTGTATCTCTTTTTCTGATATTTGCATTTCTTTTAATATGTTTGGGCATACATGTTCCATATCATCCTTCTGAAAATTATTTTCTTCTGTGAAAACTGATTGGAAATTCTTATTAAGTACTACACAAATATCTTTCTCTTGTGTACTGTATATAAGATCCCTTCATCCCTAATGGATTGTATTTTATCCTTTATTTTGGTTTTGCTTCGGATATAGCTGTAAAATAGCTTCGGCTGATCGCTACTTTTTTTTTATGATGTCCTCCTCAGACTGTTTTTGGGTTTCTCTCCTAATTCTTGCGTAGTAATTTCTTGCCTGTTTGTAGTTGTTATATGCCCTTTCACTATTGTGTCTTCTGTATCTATTCCACAACGTCTCTTTTTACTTTTGATTTTTTACATTCTTTATTAAACCATTTGTTTATTTTCATTTCTGTTTCTTTGTACTGAGGGATGTAATTTTGGGCCCCTATTTCATAAAGTTCACAGAATTTTCTATATATAACATTTAATTCTGGTCCTCTAAGTTCTTTTTCGCAATCTATTTCTAAGAATATTTCTTTAGGTCATGATAATTGTCATTTTTGTAGTTAAGTCTCTTTTTGTAACTTTCATTACTGTTTACTATGTCATATGCAATCCTGAAGTTGCAATTTAATACTGCATGGCCGCTTTTGCCGAATGGAAGGTGATACATTATACAGTACTGTCAATATCACTTTCTTGCCTAGTAAATATAAGATCTAGTAACAATGGTACATCAAGTCCTCTTTTTTTGGTGCTTTCTTTTACATGTTGTGTTAGGAAAAACTCCTGCACAAGGTCCAGGAGCTTTTGGTCCCAACAGCTTTCCTGTGTTTTTGTTTCTAAGGTATTCCAATTTATATTTGCATTGAAATCTCCTGATAGCAGAATTCTTTCTGATTTCTCCTCCATTCTATGTAGTAATGCTCTTAAACTTTGAATTGAACTCTCTGCCAGTTCTTCATATTCACCTTTTTCCCAAGCGTTTGATTTAGGTGGCATGTATAAATTTGCCACAATTAATTTCCCTTCAGCTATACTAATCTCAACTGCTATCAGTTCTACCTGTGAAGGTATATCTAGTTCTATTTCTTTGACTTGCAGATTTTTCTTTGCTAATATTATAATTCCTCCTCCTTTTTTTAAGCTTCTATCTCTTCTTCATATACTGTATTCCTCTAGGTTTTGGGTGTCATTTGATATCCTTGATGTTAATTTTGTTTCAGTTAGGCAAACAATATGTGGTTCCTTCTCTTTAATATAATCATTCATCTCTAGTAATTTAGATACCATTCCATCTACATCTGATACATCAAACTAGTCATCTTTTTAACATACTTGTCATGCCTTGGGTCTACTACCTTCCTCCTTCTTATTCCCTCCTATTACTTTGTAAAAAAATGTGTTCTTCTCTTCCTCTGATCTTCCCTCATTCTTTGTTTTTGCCTCCTCCCTCCTCTCTTTTAGCATACCCAGTTCCTCTTGTGTTAGGCATTTTTTTATCCATATATTATTGAAATCCTCTTTTTCCATAAGTCTGTTTGCATTTTTCAGTATTTCCTTAACAGTGTTTACACTCTGGAAGGTTACTTTCAGAGATCTTGATTTATTTCTCTCGTATTTCCCTAGTCTTTTGTGTTCCTCTATGTCTTTCCTACAGATTTCCTCTGATAATTCCTCCAAAATGTTCATTACATTTGCCATCTCTTTTTGGTCTCTCGAAATCTTGTTTTTTATTTCATCCTCCTGTATACCAGTGATTACTATAGATTTGTTGATTGCTGAACCTTTGACCAATTTTGGATTGTTTTGGATTATTTTCTTTACTTCCTTTTTAATGCTCTTTTCTTCAGCTATTGTTTCTAAGTCTTTCTTTACTTTCACCATTTCAGCATATATGGTTTCCACATCATTTTTGTAGCTTTGCATTGCTTCATTCACCTGGGTTATCTTCACCTCAATATCACTGCTATGATCTATCAGAGTGCTAGCCTGTCTAATTGTATCATTTTTGAAGTCTTCCATAATACTCTCATGGTTGACAACTGTGTTTGCCATTTCACTAATCTTCCTTCTGAGTGTACCAACCTCAACAAAAGCTCATCTATTGTTGTATCTTTCCTGTAAGCTTCCTTTACTAATTTTTCATTTTCCAACTTCTGCAAGTGCAGCTGCTTTTTTAGAAATGCCTTCTCTAATCTGGTAACTTGTTCAGCCAGCTTGTTATATGTCTGCATTTCCACCAGTTCTGGATAGAAATTATCATCCTGCTTTCTACCTTTGTCCCTTTTCTTAACTCCTTCCATATTTACTTTACTAAACATGGTGCTCATCTTGTGGTACTGTGAAGGAATATACATACTCACAGTCGCAGATTCGTCACGCCGTAGTTACAACAATCAGCTGATTCACTTGCTAAGCACATCTGCACTATTTGTTGTATTCTGTTTTGGAACAACACTTTTTACTTAAACTTTCTCTTTTGTATTAGGACAATATTTAGTTGGACCTAGTACAGAGCTTGACTCATATAAAGATACTAGGTAAGGGCCATTTGGAGCCGATTTTGCTTGGTAGCGGAGCGGTATGTCTGCTCTGAACCGTATCTCGACTGTGTGTGTGTGTGTGTGTGTGTGTGTGTTCCCATTATATCTCATGAATGGCTTGAGTTATCAACATAAAACCTTCAGAGTATCAAGATATGGCCAAAATCTTGGACGAGTTCGAAAATGGGCAGGTGGGGTCAAGGTTGGGGTTACCAAAATGGCTGCCAAAGGTCAACTAGTTTATATCACCTGATTTTAGCACCATTATATTTCATGAACGGCTTGAGCTATCAACATGAAACCTTCAGGGTATCAAGATATGGCCAAAATCTTGGATGAGTTCGAAAATGGGCAGTCAGGGTCAAGGTGAAGGTCACCAAAATGGCTGCTAAAGGTCAACTGGTTTTGATCGCCCGCCTTTAGCATCATTATTTCTCATGAACAACTTGAGCTTTCAACATGGAACATTCAGGGTATCAAGATACAGTATGGTTAAAATCTTCTGGCACACCCAGGGGTGGCGCCGCCTCTCCAACCCCCCTCCAGGAAGGGGTCCCACCCCCTGGCTCCACCCAGGAGAGAAGGGGTGACCCCTGGTCTCCCTGGGGGGGTGAGCCCCCCCCTGAGCCCCCCTCCCCCCCCCAGGGGGGACTATACTTGTACCTTGGCCAACAGCAAATTCTGGCGGGCGATTAGCATTCAGCTCCTGAATGCTTTTCTTTCATTTGATACTGTTCTTTCTACTTCAGATGGCTCTACACTGACTGAGTGACATGCCTAATGGCTTCTTGTAACCAAGGAAACCATTTACTAACCCAGGAAACCATTTACCATGCTGGGGAGCAACTGCACTAAAAAAAAAAAAAAAAAAGGGGGGGGGGGGTGCTGTGGAGCCTTCTATGGTGTCCTTGTTAACTGGGTGGTGAGATACAAGTGTGCCATCCATCCAAAAATTAAACCTTCACACTCTTCCCAGTGCCTCACACAGGGGAACATCAGTTTACTGCAGGGGCAGTTGCTTGCCTGTAGCTGATAGGTCTGTTTGACTAGACAGAATGGGGTAACTCAACAACACTGACTGAACTTTCTTTAGTAATCATCTGGAAGGCAAATCCATAATGAATTACAATAATTCCTCAATTATCCATAATAATAGAGCCAAAGGCATGACCAGATATGGGAAATGTCCGGATAAGAAGCAATATCTTCTACTGTACCCATACCCTATCTATACCCATACTCAACCTATTAGTATAGTACCCCTCCTAATTTTGGCAATGTTCTGCAGTCTTTCGGCTGTTTTTAGACATCAGAACACACACTGGAATGTGCAATATAATTGTAAACACTATGAACACACTGCATAAACAACAACAACAAAAATACCAATATGCAAAACCTTACCAATTTGTACAGTACCCCTCTTAATTTTGGCAGTGTTCTGAGGTCTTCTGACAGTTTTTACACGTCATAACACAAATTGCAATATGCAATATAATCTTAAACACTAAGAAAACAATGGATTAACAACAACAACAACACACAAAAAAAGAAAAACCAACTGATATGCACTGTATCCCTCCTAATTTTGGCAATGTTCTGAAGTCTTTCGGACCTTCTTTGACATCAAAACACACACTGGAATATGCAATATAACCCTATACACTAAGAAAACAATGCATAAACAACAACAACAACAACAACAACAAATACAGTATGCAAAACTCTGGCAATATGTACAGTACCCCTCCTAATGTTGGCAGTGTTCTGAGGTCTTTTGGCTGTTTTTCTATATCAAAACACACATTGCAATATGCAGTATAATCCTAAACACTAAGAAACCAATGCATAAACAACAACAACAACAACAAACACTACCAATATGCACAGTACCTCTCATAACTGTGGTTATCTTCTTTGGACTTTCAGCTATGTACATATAAAAAAATGTATGGGAATATCCAATATAATGCTAGACACTAAGAAAGCAATGCATAAACAACAAAAATCCACAAAGAAAAAATAAAATAACTGAAGACAGTTGCAAAAGCAGTTAAGCTTCGGAGATACCAGGTGATGGCTGCTTCAGCAGCACATAAACACACACACACAAATCCACAGCCAAATATGCCTAAGGAAATTTGTTGTATTAGTATAAATTTTACATCATCATCTTCACAGGTGTTTAAACTAAAAGCTGATAAAAACACACAAAACTGATGAGCAACAGTACAGAAATGTAGTGGAAAGCAAACATCTTCAGAAGTAAAAAATACGTTTAAATAACTTTCCAATGTCTAGGCGCAAAAATTTGCCTTCACCATGCAAGAGCTAAGCATAAGTGTAGATGCAGAGCTTTCTCGTGGTGTTTTCAGAATTTTGATAAGACCAACAGTATTCAAATAAATCGCCAAAAACTTTAAAAACTCACTGGTGGGTGATGGTTGGCACGATGGTGAGGGTACGACTGGGGACGAGGGAGAGGAGGGAGATAAGCCTGGGCCCTGGCTGCAGGGAGCATGGAAGGGGATGGAGGAAGGATGGGGGGATGGGGGGGCAGGGCTGGCCAGGGAATTTCCACCATTCAGTGAGGAGGCAGAAGGGTGTTTTAAGTCAGCTTGAGGGTTGCAGTCGGTATTACTTGCCTGCTGAAGGTACGTTATGAGTGATACTGGCGGCCAGATGACTTGACCATTCAATAGGGATCCATACAGCCATTCTCACTCAGCTTGTGGCTTACACTCTGTTTTCCTCATGTGCTGTTGGTATGTTACTGGTGATCGGAATGGCCATGGGATTTCGACCATTCGGTAGGGAGCCGTACAGCCTTGTTTGCCCTGCTAGTGGGTTACTGTCTATTACCCGCGTGTGGATAGAGAGGGCGGTGAGCCACCCAACATACTTTGTAGGCTGGCCAACCACCGAAGCCAGAACTTTTATGACCAGTTACGGACAAACAAATCCGGTTGCAGGTACAACAGAGCCAAGGCGTAATGAAGGGATACAGAGCATGACCAGAGGTGACTTGCAGTCCCGACGGACCCAGGTTCGAATCCTCACTGGGGCAGGGAACAGTTTAAGGATTCGAATTTCATTAAAAATCAGGCTTTACTGATCTACCAGAAGACCCGCCGACATGTTGTAAAAATACCCCCACTAATACCAATACACCAGTCCTGTATGAGACAGCCCTAGCATGTATTCAATATGGACGGTAGGTGTTAGCGCCGAAGTGGTGACATGTAGAGGTGTTGGTATGTAGGAGGACTGCTGGGCCTTGATAGCAGGCTGTGAAGCCTATGCCCAGTGTCGGACACATAAAAAAAAAAAAAAAAAAGATACGGACCATCCAGATAATTGAGTGAGTACTGTACAATAATCGATGTTAAGCAAAACTATCGAATGGACCAGTGTTAAGATGTAGCATCTCTTCAGAAACTGCTTTGTAGAATATGGGTTTCTGATGTGTATTTACCTATTTGTAGTATACAGGAATTGAGCTAAGCTCGTGTTGTCCCGTCTCCATATCTACATTCATCTAATCTAGTTTTAAATACATGAATGTTTTTTGCCTGCACCACCTCTTCGTCTAAGTCATTCCAAATACTTATGCTTCTATTCGGGAAACTGAACTTTTTGAGATCATTAAGACATCTACTTTTCCTCAACTTGAAGCCATGACCTCTTGTTCTTCCATCATCCAACACAAAAAGATCCTCTCTATCCACCCTTTCCAATTCTCTTACATTTCTAAATATCGTGATCAAGTCACCTCTTTCCCTTCTCTCGCGCAATGTTCGTAACTTCAGTTTTTCCAATCTCTCCTCGTAGGTGAGTTCCCTTAAACACGGTATCATCTTCGCTGCCATCCGTTGGACCCTTTCTAGTTTATCAATATGCTTCTTCAAATGAGGTGACCATACCACCGCCGCATACTCTAGTCTTGGTCTTATCATGGTCACTATCAACTCCCTCAACATTTCCTCATCCATATAATTAAAAGCCACTCTCATGTTGGTCAGTAATCCATAAGTTTCCCCAATAATTTTGTTTATATGCTTTTCTGGTGACAAGTCATCCCGAAAAATCACTCCCAAATCTTTCTCATACTTTCTTTTACTAATCATCTCATTGCCCATTTTATATGTCCAGTGTGGTCTTCTTTCACTTATACCCATTTCTAATACATGACACTTCTTGGCATTAAAGTCCATTTTCCAAGTCTGGCTCCAGCTGTGTATTTTGTCCAAGTCCTCTTGCAGTTCTTTACAACTATCAATACATTTAATATGTTTCATAATTTTAGCACCATCTGCAAACATACACATGTAACTATTCAAACCCTCTGGCAAATCATTTACATATATCAGAAACATTACTGGGGCCAAGACAGAGCCCTGGGGTACTCCACTAGTCACATTTCTCCATTGTGATACCTTGTCTCTTATTACTGTTCTCATCTGCCTTCCTATCAAATAATCTCCCATCCACTTTAATAGTATCCCATGCACCCCTCCAAATGTCCTCAACTTCCACAATAGTCTCTTATAGGGTATCCTGTCAAATGCTTTCTTAAGATCCAGACAGACACAGTCTGCCCATCCCTCTCTCTCCTGTATGACATCTGTTACCCTACCGTAGAAACTTAGTAGGTTAGTAATACATGATCTTCCTTCCCTAAAACCAAACTGTCTTGGTGTTATCACTTCATTTTCTTCTAAATACTTTATCCATCTTTTTCTAATAATTTTCTCACAGATTTTACAAACAATACTAGTAAGTGACACAGGTCTATAATTAAGTGGATCCTCCCTATCTCCTCCCTTAAAGATTGGCACAATACTTGCTCTTTTCCAATCTTTAGGTAACTGTCCATTTTCAAGCGAGGTTTTGATAATGACATAAACTGGCCACACTAACTGGTCGGCACATTCCTTCAGGATCCATCCAGCCACACCATCTGGTCCCATTGCTTTTCTCACATCCAAATCCTTATCAGCTGTAGCACCTCATCCATGTCAACTGTAATTTCGGTCATTCTTGTCAGCCTGGGTTCCATTTCAGGCTCCCTAAATTCGTCTTCCAATACATAAACTGACTGTAGCTTGTTGTTCATTATTTCACACCTCTGACAACTTTGTTAATGTGTTATTTTTAATTTAGCTTTGAATTAAAATATACATCCAAATTTCAGACAAAACTGGCTTGACAAAGTTATAAGTTGCCAGTATTCAGAGTCAGGGCATTATCACCATCACCACCCCTTCTGTTTCCCCGAATAAATTTGATTAATGTTTTGCCATCATTCAGTTCAAGTCTCCTCTTTGCCATCCAGATCTTCATATCAGACATTAAGGATTCCAGTCCATTCTTCATGCCATTAATGTCTGTCATCTTAATATAAAGATCAGTGCCGTTACCATAAAAATGCCAAAAAGCATTATGAGCAGCAAGTGGAGTTGATAAACTACTTGTACAAACTACAGAGAAGAGAGAGGTGAAAAGATTAGTAGGAGAGAGTAAGGAGAGAGTGGGTGAGGAATCTGGAAGGAATTTGAATGTAAAGTGGAGGGAATGTAAGAAAATGTTCTGGAAGGAGGTACAGAGAGTTGACAGAGTGATAAAGAAGGTAATAGGGCAGTGAAACATAAAAATGGTATATTGATAGTGGAGAGGGAGGAAAAAGTGAGCAAATGGACAGAACACTTTAAGGAATTGTTAAACACAGAGAATAAAAGTTGTGCAAGTATAAGTGGCTGGGGAATGGCTGGGAGGAGGAGGAAGGAGGGGAGGAAGAGATCAGTAGGATGGTAGTAGTGGAAGCAATGAAGAAGGTCAAAATGGGGAATGCCCCAGGAATTGATGGAGTGTGTGGTGAATTGCTGAAGCACAGGGGAGAGACAAAGGTGGGGTGGATACAGAAGATGTGCAGATTAGCCTGGGAGGAAGGTAGAGTCATGGGGGATTAGAAGTCAGGTATAATTATTCTCCTGTACAGAGGAAAAGTGGAAAAAGAAGTGTGTGGTAGTCATAGGGGTATCTGTCTTCTTAGTGTAACAGGAAAAGTCTATGGCAGGATACTTATTGACAGAGTTGGGGAAATAACAAAGGAATTAGTCAAGGAAGAACAGGGAGGTTTTACGAAGGGAAGAGGTTGTGTGGATCAGATATTCGTCCTACAATCTTTAGTGGAAAGGATTTAAGAGAAGAGGAAGAAGTTGTATGCAGCCAGCATGGATTTGGAGAAAGCATATGACAGAATGGATAGACAAATAATGTGGAAAATATTAAGAATATATGGAGCAAATGGAAAGCTGCTGAATGCTGTGAAAAGTATGTATGACAGTGCTAGGGCTGCCTTGCGTGTGGATGGAAAACTGAGTGAATTTTTCAATCTGAATGTTGAACTGAAATAAGGAAGTCTCATGTCTCGACAGTTCTTCAATCTGTAAATGGATGGAGTTATAAAAGAAATACAAAGTAGGGCAGTGGATGTTTTGTGCAGCCCTAATGAGAGGGGGTGGCGTTTGGAAACTCCCTGTACTGTTGTTTGCGGATGATACTGTATTGTTATGCGAGAACAAGGGGGAACTGCTAGGCTCAGTGAATGATTCTGAGAGTGTGTGTAGCAAATAGAATCTAAAAGTGAGTGTTGGGAAGAATAAAGCAGTGGTCTTCGAGTGAAATGAAGTCACTGAATGTACAGTGAGGTTGGATGGTGAAGAAATGGAAACTCAGTGCGTTCATGTACTTGGGTAGTGCGATGAGTAAGGATGGAAATTTAGAGGATGAAATCCATGAAAGGGTACAACAGGGAAGAAAGATTACTGGTTCTTTGAAAGCAGTGATAAGGAAGAGGAAAGTGAGCATGAAAGTAAAAAAAAAAAAAAGATGCTGCATGATAGTATTATGATGCCAATAGTAACGTATGGAAGCGATGCTGTTGAAAGGACACAAGTCAAGAAAGCAGTGGACATGAGTTATTTGTAAGGAGCGAGCATGTGGAGTTACATGGAGAGACTGACAAATGAGGAAGTGGAGTGTTGTGGTATGGATGTGAATGTGACAGAAAGAGTCAGGAGAAATATACGGAGGTGGTTTGGCCATGTGGAGAGGATGGAGAGCAAGAAACTATCGAGGAGAGTGTATGTGAGTGAGGTGGAGGGGGGGAGACCGAAGATGAGATGGAGGGATGGAGTGGAGAGATATATGAGTAAGGGGGAAGTGAGCTGGGGGGAGGGTAGCCGAATGGCAGGGGACAGGGCGACATGGAGGCAAGTTGTTTTGGCCACCCCTAATGGGACTGAGGCATCTGGCTATAGATAAATACACTAACAAACTGTAAGCAGAATGGGACCTGAAGTGGATCCTTTATCAACTCCAAAGAGAATGGGAAATAAGTCAGAGCATGCGTGGTCTGTTACCTCACTGTGGGAGCTGTCTGACAGATATGACTCTAAGAGCAAAACGGCATTGTCATGGACACCATAAAAATACATATCCACTGGCAGTTCATGATCCAGTGTCAAATGATGCAGAAAAATCGAACTGTAACAGAAAAGAGGTCATTCCACAACAGGTATTCACAACGAAGTCGTTGCAGTAATCTCTCGATTATCCGGATGACCACTACCCGGACAATCCATCACCCGGACGCTGTGATATGGTTGTTCCAAACCATTATTTGTACATTTTTTCCCACTATCCAGACAAAATTCTTGCACCCATTCGGAAATTATGGTCATGCAAAAAATTTCCGACTGGATGGGCAGGAACAGCCCAGTGGCGCTGCTGTGTCTGGCTGGTTAGTTTACACAGTGTCTGCCACAGACCTCCCTTGCTTGCTCTCAGTTCCCAAGTGGCGATGTAAACAGTTGTTAAAGCAGCACACATGGTGATTTTGTGGTTGTTCCCTACTTGCTTCAGGCCTTGCTATTCCTTGCATGCCTCTTCCTAGGGTATGTGATAATAGCCCCTTCACCAGGGAAAAGGAAGAAGGTTGTGCTGACTCTTTAGAGCCGGGAGATCCTGGGTAAGACTGATGCAGAAGGGTCGAATCGCGAGTGTTGACACTGATTTTATTCTAGCTTACTGTATTGTGCCATGATTTTATTCTATTTTAAATGATTTTATTCCATTTTACCATTATGTTTTGTGTGCCCACTGCATTTTTAGGTTTGCTTGACCAGACAGAGTAGTGTTAACAGGAACAAGTATTGCATGATGTACAGTAGTGGTCATTTACACTGGCTTTCAAAGTCAGGTTATGTATGAATGAGGGCCAGGGGAGAAGTCCACTATCCAGATGGACCCACCACCCAGACATGCTTTTGGCAAAATTACGTCGGATAATTGAGGGATTACTGTATTAATCTTCGTTAATGCAGTTTCAGTTGAGTAGGTATTTCTTATAAGCTGACTGAACAGAAGGAACAACTCTGTTTTATTCAAGTAGTCGTAGAAGCTGACTGGGTCTAAGTGGTTCAGCAATCTTAGACTAGAATGGCAAGTAAGAGATGGGATGATAGTTCAACAAGTTCTCAAGATCCAGACCAGGACCAGTATTATCAACAATTCTTAAATGCACTAAGAACATTTTTAAATTACAAATTTCTTAATTTCACTCTTAATTCTGGTTGTTTTGACTTTGCACCATTCACAAAAACTCTCAAGGCTAAAAACTACACTTAGCAGACAACCCATTTAAGATGCCTCATGAGGTGTCCTAACATGCCTTCAGAATTCTTAAGTTTCCAACAGTGGATATAAATTTTTCACCCTCCAAAGGTTTTGGAGTTATACAAGGACTGAGAAATTATCAAGAAATCATGAAGTACAGACTGGACCATACCAGGTATTGCCAGATGGTTAGCTGATCAACACAGCTATCCAACCAGGGTTACCCTTTATAATGAGGTTTATGGAATTACAGTATTTAAGTTCATAATTTTCATTTTCTTTAAGTCTCACAGCAAACCCAAAGTCATGACAGAAAACTTATTTGGGGTAACAAAAACTTATATTGTATACCTGTATTTATATGTAAAATATGGGGTTAGCTTCTGGGAACCCCATAGTTTTCCTTTAAAAAATATATAGAAAGATCAGTTATTATCAAGATGTCTGTCTTAGATGCCCACAGCAGCGTGTTTACATATGATTTCGCTGAATGGACATGTCAGCGCACCCTAACCAATCTAAACAAGAGGTTTTGACCCCTAAGTCCCCCTATAATTTTAACCACCTAGGACTGCCTTTACGCCTATGAAAGCCCCTAATACAAATCAGCCCAAACTTCTAACCTAATCACCCATGAAAAATCACTGCACACTTGTCAAGAATTACTTTCGGCACATTTAGTCAGGAAGAAAAAAAAAATTGCAAAGTAAAACTATTTTTGAAACTATCACTTGTCATCAGCAAAAAAGGAAAAAATACAAAGAAGTCACCAGCATCTGGTGACTGTGTACAGCTTCTACACTATATGTGAGTGCAGTACAGTATTCTGAATAATAAACACATCAACAAAGCAGTATAAATATGCATGATAACATAATTCACATGAAATTAAATCACATACAGTAATTATCTTACCTAGCTTTTCACATCTGTAAGAGTCAAATTTTCTAACCATGAGTCTGTTAGCTCAAAACAAAAATCAGTCACAAAACCTTTTTCACACTCAATGCACCAAAAGTGAAAACTGCTGAATTTTACTGCTACCTCATTTTTTAGTTCTTGTGTTTTTAATCAATTTCCAACAAAAAGCCAATCCACATTGTAAACAAACTCTTTTTCTAACTGTCCGAATGCTACTATCATTTGCATTAACCCTTTTCGGTTGCATATAGGTCCGTACATCCAATACGGAAATCTGCATTTTTACCCCCCCCCCAAAAAAAACCAAGGTTTGTCAATTTGGAAAAATATATAATATTCATGTATAAGGCACTAATATGCATCTCTCTAGAAAATATAAGGGCTCTACTTACCAACCAAGAGCCGTAATAACGATGGGAAGTTGCATAGCAAGTGGTCTGTAGTGTCACAAATAAATGCATTTCTGTATACAGAATGACAGAGACACACTCCTACTAAACTAAAATCATAAATCTGTGTTTATTTCTTCTCAATTGGATTGTCCAATACCCAGGAAATTAGTAAGTATTGAGAGAAATACTGATAACATTCACAAGCTTCCTGCCACGGTTTTGAGATGAGGACAAGTAGGCCATCAACGATCATGGTCAGGAGATCCGTACCAATAAAGTCACGATCGTGGCCAGTTGACCTGAAAGGGTTAAGCTCCCACACCACATGCTACTGTACTTGTCCAATATTTTTACTTTTTCCTCGGGAATAAATGTTCTTCGTGTGCTCCTAACATTTCCACTGTGAGGAGAAGCACTTTCTGGGTGCTCGGATATCATACCTAAATAAGTTGGAACCATATGATCAGAGTTCTAGGATGAAATGAGTGAGAAAAAAAAAGACAAAAGTTCTAGACACAACGATCATCAACACAATAATGCGGCTGAGGAAGGCAGGTACAGGACATGGGTCACATGGGCGGGACTGGGTTACAAAACCCTAGTAGCAGCTGACAAAAGCACAACACACAGGTTATAAAAAAATGCATCCATCTGAAAATCCAATACCTAAACGCCCATGCAACTAAGTGACATTATCGTGTTACTGAATAATAAAGTAAGAATTTAAATGCTCATGTTGTTGTAAGACTGATACAGTACTTCCTTCTATTGTATTTGGCTATGATGTGTTACAGTTCATTATACGATACCTGTCTGTGGCATTGTGCTTCTTTATTTTCTTCTTGACTATATTATGACTGAGTGGAGACACAAAGTGAACTCTAACTTTGGGGACTGTTCTGAAATCAGCTGGTTACTGAGAATGGTATACTTAGCCCAGAGAAGGTATGAGTTCAGTTTTAATGTTGTGCTACTGTACATTCAGTGATGTCTGTTGCCTGTACAAGGTACTGTGCATCTGCAGAAGCTTATTGGATAACTTTTGATGCTTTAAGTGTATAATGCATGACTCATGGAGGCTGACAACAGTCACCTAAGGGTAAACATCTTGAACATAACCCTATATAGCCCAAGTTATAACCATAAGGAGAAGGGGGGGGGAATGCTAAGATTACTAGACATAGCTTCTTCAAATACCAAAGGTTGCATGTATACAGCTTTTTACATACTACATCCTTTGTGGCACTATATGAGGAAATAAATACCAGAGACAAATGAGCCAATGAAACTAATTGTACTATAGAGAACTATGGTAGAAAACCTTACAGTCTATTCCATTACCTCCTCAAGGGCCTTGGCCTGCTTCATAAACTTGTGTGCAAGCTGGGCCATCTTGATTATCTTGGGATGCACATTGTGTCCAAGGATGGCTAACTGACTCACTTCACGCACTAGTCCTACCAACCGAGGATTGTAGTTTACCCGCAGTAAGCGGCCTTTGCTGAAGGACAACACTGGTGCATCTGTGGCCAAGCTGGAAAAGTGAAAAATGTTAGATTCATATAGTTCTGACATAAAATCACACTACTTTATTACTATCCCTATGGTGCATAACGCTGCCACTAGCTTACCAAGACCCAACAATCCTTTCTACCTATCTTATGTCTACCTCTCATTACCAAGGGTTCACTACTACCTAATACTACCTTATGCAGAGCAGTGAACAACCAAAGTGGACAGCTTGTTATTTCAAATGGCACTGTATTTTATGCCTTGCATCTTTCAAATGAACGTAGCAATTTATCACCAAATGTCATCTTGAGTATATCAAGGGAAGTATCTTACCCATTCACACCCAAAATGTAAGCATTTACATGGGTATGGTGCCCAATGAGCCTGCCTGTGCTGTACACCTATATGTCCTATACTGTACTTTCAGTGTTTATTGCCCACTGGTAAAGAGGTGTGGGAGTGTTCTCAAAATCTGGTATAGGCCACTGAAGTTCTCAGAAGCTCTGTCCACAAACCAATAAGGAGTGAGATACTGTACATGCGGCCCTATGCCACATTACACCCTCTTCAGCTAGTACCAACACAGTTTTCAGTTTGTGCTCAGCCCTCATGGAAGATACACCAGGTAGCTTTGAGCTTTCCCTCTCTTGTCATTTTCTGTATGTCTGCGTAGCACTGACATCTACCAGTACCTGCCCGTATCTCATGCTTCCAATGCATGTTTTTAAATTTGAAAGCTGGCTGTCAAATGATGGATTAGGTTAGGTTTGGTGGTAGATGGTGGAAACCATCATCCACTCACCTGATGTAGTGCTGCCCACTTCTTCCTTCAACTTTATCACTTTCTCCATCCTTGCTCTCTTCTTGTTTCTCCCATCTTTCCTGTCACTTTCCATTACTCTTCTTTCTTTTTCAGGTAGATTTACACTGAGCAACAAACCACCTCAATGTGTTTCTCCTAACGCTTCCTATCACATCCACGTCCACACCACAACGCTCCTTCCCTTCCTCATTTGTCAGTCTGTCTCTCCATGTGACTCCACATGCTCCTCTCAAATAACTCATTTCCACTGCTCTCACTCTTGACTTCTGTCCCTCCAACAAGGTCCAAGCTTCACTTCCATATGTTAAAGTTGGTATCACAATACTGTCATGTAACAACTTTCTCACTTCCATGCTCACTTCCCTGTTTCTTATAACTGCCTCCACGGAACCAGCAATCTGTCTTCCCTGTTGTACCCTTTCAAGCACTTCAGCCTCTAAACTTCCATCATTATTCATCACACTACCCAAGTTCTTAAATGCACTCACATTTTCCATTTCCTCCTTATCCAGCTTCACTGTACATTCACTGACTCCACTTCTCTCAAAGACCATCACTTTACTCTTCCCTACATTCACCTTTAGATTCCGTTTCTAACACATTCTCCCAAACTCATCCACCAAGCCTTGCAGCTCCCCTTCATCTTCACTTAACAACACAGTATCACCTGCAAACAACAGTACAGGGAGTTTCCAAACACTGCCCTCTCTCACTACGGCTGCTCCAATATCCACTGCCCTACCTTGTATCTCATTTATAACCCCATCCATATACAGATTGAACAACCATGGAGACATGACACATCCTTGTTTCAATCCAACCTTCAAATGGAAAGATTCACTCAGTTTGCCATCCACACGCACTGCAGCCTTAGCACCTTCATACATACTCTTCATGGCCTTCAACAACTTTCCATCTACTCCATATATTCTTAATACTTTCCACAATCCTGGTCCAACCACCCTGTCATATGCTTTCTCCAAATTCATGAAGGCCGCATACAACTTATTTCCCTTCTCTAGAAACTTTTCCACTAAAGATCTAAGGACAAATATCTGATCTACACAACCTCTTCCCTTCCTAAAACCTCCCTGTTCTTCTCCAACTAATTCCTCTGTTATTTCCCTAACTCTGTCAATAAGTAACCTACCATATACTTTTCCTATTACACTAAGAAGACAAATGCCCCTATGATTACCACACACTTCTTTTTCCCCTTTTCCTTTGTGCAGGGGAATAATTATATCTGACTTCCAATCCTCAGGACTCTACCTTCCTCCCTGGCCAATCTGCTCATCTTCCACACCCACTCTACTACTATCTCTCCCCCATGCTTCACCATTTCACCACACACTCCATCAATTCCCGGGGCTTTCCCCATTCTAACTTTCTTCATTGCTTCAACAACTTCCATCCTACTAATTTCTTCCTCTCCTCTCACATCCTTCCTTCTCCCAGCTATTCCCCAGCCACTTATACTTGCATTACATTCATTCTCTATGTTCAACCTTAACCCGTCACGTCTCGACCGATTTCCTACCTCCAATACCGCCCAGTCCCGAGCAATTTCGGATTTTTTTTTTTTTTGGCTCAAACCTCCGCTTTTGGTGAGAAACATCAAAAATTCATAGAGAAATTGCCCTCCTGAGCTTATAAATATTGCTACAGGTACACAGTCAGCCTTACCTTTCGTTCTCCCTCAGGGTATCTGGCTTCAAAGAAAACGAACTATGCGAAGATTAACCAAATCAAGCCACTTTAAATTACGTATTTATTCATTTATTTGGTACGAATTTACGTGTAGTACAAGACTATATTGGTTTTCACACAATTATACAGGCAATATAAGCATTGTTCAGTCACCAAACACATCCACACATGGCACCTTCCTTTACGACATTACAACCTCATCACTTCTGTTTGTTTCTTGCTCTGCCTTCTTTATTTCTTTGTCCTCCACATCAGGAATCACTTTCACCGTGAATTTCATCATTGGAGAGACTATGGTGCAACATGTCTTTACTGGCCAGGTCACTGCTAACAGGTGAATTGCCGAGTGTGGGGGGAGGGGGGATCAGGTGGGGCCAGGCAGTATCCCCACTTGACAGCAGATAGAGGAAGGTCTCCCACATATGCCTACCAAAAATCACTCGTGAAACTTGAAAAATGTGCAAATGACTGACCTTGCAATTGCGTAACGTACGGGTATGTAGATGGGTGAGGCTGTGACAAAATGTTGCAACGTACCTATACGTCGATGGGACTCCTCGGGTTAAAGTGTTCTCTTCATCTCCTCACTTTTTCTCCCTTCTCAACTAGTAATCTACCATTTTCATCTTTCACTCCCCAACTATCTTCTTTACCACCCTGTCTAACTCTCTTTACCTCTTTCCAGAACATTTTCTTACATTCCCTCCAGTTTACACTCAGGTTCCTTTCAAATTCCTCGTCCTTTCTCTTCTTACTCTCTTACTAATCTTTTCACCTCTCTCTTCCTCTCTGCATAAAACTCTCTCTTCTGTCCCTCAACTTCTTCCACACCCCTGTTTCTCATCCACTCACTATATGCATTCTTCTTTTGTGCCACAGCCTCTCTCACCTCTTCAATCCAATATGCTGTTCCCTGCACCCCCTTTTATCTTCTCTTCACTCCACACACCACCTCACATGCTGCACAGATTTCTTCTGTGAATATCTTCCTCATACCTTCCACATCCCCCATCTGCTCCATTTATATTTACCCAATCGCTCCTCCCCTTCACTCTCATATTCTGCCTTTTTTCCATCCCCTTGTAACGTTTCCTCCCTCTTCACTCCACACACCACCTTACATGCCGCACAGATTTCTTCTGTGAATATCTTGCACATACCTTCCACGTCCCCCATCTGCCCAATCTATATTTACCCAATCGCTCCTCCACTTCCCTCTTACATTCTGCCTTTTTTCCATACTCTTGTAACTTTTCCTCCCTCCTTGTATGAAGTACTTCCTCCTGTCCTTCCCTTCTTCTATTTCTCCATTTCCATTGGACTTTGATTCTGACCACCACCAAGTGGTGGTCAGAAAGTCCACTCCCTCAACCTTTATATACTCTTGCATCCATTATACACCTTCTCATCCTCTCAACCACACACACATAATCAATCATTGCCTTTCATTCATTCAGTTCACCACCCACCCTTCTCATCACTCACCATGTATACCTATAGATCTTGTGCCTGAAGAGGGTATCAGCACTCACCAATCCCCTCCCAGCACAAATGTCCACTAAAGCACAGCCATTCTCATCCATCTCTGCAGGAACACCCCACTCACCCACTACTCCGTCGACCTTCATATTCCCTACTTTTCCATTTATATCTCCAATCAAACACACTCTCTCATGCCTTTCAAACTTTTCCATGCACGCTTCCACATCTGTCCAGAACTCTTTTCTCGCTCTGCATGCACGATCTAGCATTGGTGCATACACACACTCAATCGCCCACATTTGTAGTCCAACTTTCAATCTTACCCAAACAATCCTTGAGCCAACTGATCCCTACTCTCTTATATTCTCCTTCCATCTGTTGCTCACAGCAATACACACTCCTACTTTTGCCCTCTCATTCTCACCTACTCCCGTACATATACCCCATCCATACTCCCATTCTCTCACACTTTCACCTCGCCATTTAGTTTCAGTTAGTCCACATATATCCACTTTCACACCCTCAAGCACCTGAACAATCTCTCCTTCTTTTAACTCATCATTTGCATCCCTTACGTTCCATGTAGCTATCCGTACCATGTCCTTTGTTTGGTCCTTAGTCATCACCTTTTTATCAGTCCTAGTCCGAGGCTTCTTGTTTGTATTTTTAGTTAGTTGTTTTCCGGGGAGGGGTACTAAACCTCTGCCAACCCACTTGCTGTCAATTAGGGAATACGTGTTGGTTGGTTATAAGGTTACCACCCAGCATTTTAAATGCTTTCCTGGTTTACAGGAAATCATTTGGCTTGCCACTCAATGTAGAGCTACCCTAAAAACAAAGTACCACTACACTAAGAGGGTGGATGATGGGTGCTCATGAAATTCTGCATCTAGACATACACTTAACTCTTGGAAGGTGCTGGCAAAATTTTGCACTACGATGCTGGGAAGTTATATGAGGGTAAGTTTTACTCCTGAAGACTTTATTCTCACTACATTTCTGTACTTTTACTTATCAGTTTTATGTGTTTTTATTAGCTTATCTTATAGCATAAACACCAGCAAACATGATGGTACACCATTTATATCAATACAACCAATTTCTAGTGGCATACAGTATTTGGCCATGGAATTTTTTTTAGCCCATGGGGCAATCGCTCATCACAGATAACTGATTTTCAAACAGTCATCAAGTTTTTTGTGGATTTTTGTTGTTCATAAATTGTTTTCTTGATGTTTAGCATTAATAAGGATAATGCTATGTGTCTTTTGATGTCTCAATATGGCAGAATGATTGGAAAACAGTGCCAAAATTAGATGGGGGCTGGACATACAGTAGTGTATAGGCAGGGTAGGGTGTTCATTGGTTTTCAGTGTTTTTCATGGTTTTCTTGATGTTTAGCATTACTTTGGATATTCCTATGTGTGCTTTGATGTCAAAATATGGCAAATTGACCTGAAAACAGTGCCAAAATTGGGAGAGGTACTTGTCGGGAAGCCGACAAGCCTCCCCTCAGGCAGATGCAAGCAGACACGCAGCTGTAACAGGTGTGGAGACGAGTACACCTGCTGGATGTGAGTTTAGAGTGAAACACGGACAGAAGAGAAAGAGTAGGGCATTCGATGTCGACTCTACGTATAGCTGCGGACAATAAGTATAGGGAGGTGGAGTAAGGAAGGGAGGTTGAGGGATAAAAGTAAATGGAAGGAGGAGAGAGAGTAAAAGGAGTGATGGTGGTGTTGGTTAGGTGTTTATGCAGACAAGTGCTGACTATGCAGTTCAGGGTGTGAGAACACATGCTGACTATGGAGTTTGCGCCGTGGGAACGCAAGCTGACGCAGCGCTTTGCTAGGGCCTCTACGGTGGATGACACGCGGGTGACGTGTGGATGAGGGCGGCGGATGAGTGGGTGAGGCCATCACCCACCTCGCAACCATGTAGCCTGCTGGTGAACATCGGCAACCCTTGAGGCCAGAATAGGGTACAGAGTTCAGTTGACACTTGGAGCTAGCTAGAGCTCTGGGTGATGCCGTGACGGGAGGACGCAGCTTGACGTTGCCTGGCGCGGAGACACGTCGCGAGGGACGTCGCTGTGTAGCCGAGAGTAAAAGTTCCAGGGGCGACATGAAAGCACTTCTGTTGACAGTGAGTTAAAAGTACAAGCTTATTGTAATCGCTGGTACAACTTGTGAACAGTGCTATTATATTTGTCTGTCGTCTGGGACTGGTAAAAAGGACTCCTAGTTAGAAACGGAAGGAGAAAAGACTTTAAGTTTTTAAATGTGTTTTTCTTGTACTATGTAACAGTGTAACTTTATATATAAAAGTAAATAAAGAGAGTGCTTTACTTATAACAGCACTAGTAATTATTATAGGATCAAATATATAAGATTGCTTTTAAAGCACAGAACTTTTATGAGAGCTTTGATTAATTAATATTGTGTTAGTAATAAAGTGAATTGAGTGTAGATGTTTTTAGTGCGGTTTCTAGCACGGAACTTTATATGAAGTGAAATGAGGTGGGAGAATACCTCATGGTTTTTATGCATGTAAATATCTTGTGAATACTTTTTTATAATTAAAGCCTAGAAAAGCCATATCATTTTTTCACTTCTTCCAGTTCCCAGTTCTAAGTACATGTGTATAGTGGTGTATAGTGAAGACTCAAGTCGCGTGTTGCCAGTGTCTGAATGATTCACGCTACCACAATATTAAATACGGGAGGATAATATTCCCGAGATAAATATCATTTCGGCACCAAGGCAGCGCTGCGACATCTGGTGGCAGCGGTGGGATATTAATTGTTATTCCCAACTCTGAATAATTAAAGGAAATAACTTAAGGGAACTGGAAGGAAGAAATAGTGAATAGTGAATATTTTTACTTTTTTAATTTGTTCTGCAAATGAGTGATTTTGATTGGAAGGGCGATCCAAACCCAGTTGAGGAATTACTTGATTCAGACGATTCTGACCCTGTTTCTGTCGGTTTTGGCTTTGTTTCTGACGATCCTGACACAGAAGACTCTGACAAAATGACTACAACACCTGTTGATCCATACCCTTCGAGTAGTACTGGGGGAGATATTGCACAATTATCGCAGCAATTGTCACAGGCCATCTCAGATAATAGTAAGAATCCCATACAACAACTGAGGGCCATGAAATATTTTTGTAGTTCAAAATTTTGCTCCTCACCGGAATATCCAGGAAAACGATTGGAGCCAGATGTTATGATATGGTTAAATGACATAGAGATGAGGACCGATGATGATACGAAGTGGACTACGAAAGGGAGAATGGAGGTGGCTAGGACATTTTCACTCGGTCCTGCGCAATAGATTATGGAGATTTTAATCCGGGACTCTCGTGAGGACTGGGATACGTTCAAAGATCATGTGCGGCAACAGTACTATACCGAGGAAAGTTTGGAGACATTACACAGGGAGTTACTTACGGCGAAGAGGAACCCAGGGGAAACTCCACTTCACTACTACAGGTTACAGAGTCTGGGGGATAGGATTGTTACATTACGTGCAACTTTCCATGAATCAGTGGATCTTATTATTGTTAATAATTTTTTGGACATGTTTCCTAAGCAGTATGTTGCACAAATTCCCCAGAGCAGGTACCGTAACCCAGTAGAGATAGCGAAGGAAGGAGTCAAGTGGGCAGAGAAGACAAATTCACCTCTGTCAGAAGAAAATGTATTGAAAGAAAAAAGACAGGGAACGATTGCTAGTGTGAACCCTAGTGCAGGCAGTGTTAGTGCGTCGCCTAGGCCAAAGGTTCAGCCGAACACTGGGACGAGAAATCGTACAAGTGCGAGTGGCGGCACAGACACTCATCAAGGTTCACGCGGTGCCAGTTCCCGTGACAATAATGATTGCCGTAGGTGTGGGAAGCCAGGGCACTTCGCCAAACGGTGTCGTGCGGACAGGCCCCTCCAACGGGGGAAATATGATCATTTGTCACAGGAGCAGAGGAAAAGGATTAAATTTTTTTGTTGCTCCATGACGGGACATCGAGCTGAGCACTGTGCAGTCCGTGTAGATAATCCTGGACAGCCAGTAGCTAGATGCAGGGAATGTCAGAGTACTACACATAGTACAGATCAGTGTAATTGGAAAAGGACTAAGACACCCGAGGAAGAAAAAAAAAGCCGGACGAATCGGGTCGGGGAACTTAGTAATTGCCACAACGAGTGATGAAGTAACGAAGTTGGCGATGGTAAAAGGTATGTGTTGGAATTTACATTGTGAGATACTTCTGGATACAGGAGCTTGTAAATCTTTGATTAGCCAACAGACCTATGAAATTGCGTCAGGGCCTGATACTGATCTCCGACCTTATCAAGGCGGTGGGTTGGTGTTCGCTAGCAGTGATGCAATGGACATATTGGGATTCGTGAATTTCCTGGTACAATTAGGTGATAGAAAATATGATCAGGAATTTGTGGTAGTGAGGGACTTACCCTCAGCCATTTCCATAATTTTGGGAGTTGATTTTATATTCGCAAATAGCCTAAGTATCATTGCCAACCCGCTACGTATAAAAGTCGGGGAAGGGGAACTTGATTTGGTGACCGAGGGAGGGAGTGTTTCTCGTGTAGAGTTCAATCCTTCCTTTGTGATAACCGAAACAGTTCCTTCATCCGAGGAAAATGAGGAAGCGGATTTTGTGACAAGTCAGTGTGTCACGAATGAGACAGACATTCTGGAACCTTACACATACAGAGCAATAACGTTAAAGACAGCGTTAAGTGGGTGGGAGGTAGGAATGTTTATGCCAAACACTGGTAGTTCGATTGCGGCAGTGTTGTGGCCCGGCATTGTAAGTCCAGTGGATAATGGGGCAACAGGGGAAGGAACATGTTTTACAGTCACGTATGCGAATTTAACCCCTAACCGGATATTTATAGATGGGGAATTTAAGGTAGGTACTGTATCCCCTTATGAAGAAGTCAGGTGGGGAGAGGAAGTGAGTCCAGAGGGAGATCAGATCACTAGTGTAATGAGTGAGGATAGACTCCGGAAACTGTACGCGGAGGTAGATCAGATAACCATTCCTTCTAGCCGGGAAAACGACGCGTTAAAAAGGCTAATAAGGAAACACCCAAGTGTGTTTGCGCTGCCCGAGGACCCGCTTACGACCTCACCCTACTTCTATCATCACATATGCGCGGATGGACCGGTAGTGAACCGTAGGCCATACCGTATACCGACGAAGTGGCATGATCAAGTACGTAAGCAACTTGAGGATTTACGTAGACAGGGGATTATCAGGCCTTCTCGTTCACCTTATTCTTCACCACTAGTTCCAGTAGTTAAGAAGGATGGTGGTTTGCAGATCAGCTTAGACTTTAGACATTTAAATAAGCAGATAGTTACAGATCCTTACCCTTTGCCCAATATTGAGCATATTCTTTCACAATTAGGTGAGAATAAGTACTTCAGTAATTTAGACTTGAAGCAGGGTTATCACCAGATATCTTTGGATGAGGAGTCTAAGCCTCTTACAGCTTTTTCCTCACCTGAAGGGCACTGGGAGTATTGTAACCTTCCTTTTGGATTAAAAGATGTGCCGGCTTCTTTCCAGCGTATAATTAATGAAGTCATGATTGGTCTCACGGGAAAGATAACCCATACTTTTTTGGATGACATTATCATTTATGGGAAGACGTTTGATGCTCATGTACATAACCTAGATGAGGTCTTGGGACGTCTTGAAGGGGCAAAGTTAACTATTAAATTGCCAAAGTGTAGTTTCTTTAAACAGGAAGTATCCTTTTTAGGTCATGTCATCACCACTGAGGGATTACGCCCTCAGCCAGAGAAAATTTGTGCAATCCAAGATATTGCGGTTCCTAGTACTTTGAAAGAACTCCAGAGTTTCTTGGGGTTAGTGAATTATTATTGCCGGTTTGTGGAAAATTTCTCCCAAATAGCGGGACCACTCACGAAACTTACTCGTGGAAAAAGAGATGTGAAGAATACACAACAGCGCGTGCAGTGGAGTGTGGAGGCACACCGCACGTTTTGTGAGCTTAAACGGAAGTTAGCGGAAGATGTATTGCTAGCTTTTCCTCCTTTTGATAGACCTTTTGTGTTGACTACGGACGCCAGCGGTACGGCGATTGGTGGAGTTTTGCAACAGAAGGATGATCAAGGGTTCCTTCGGCCATTAACTTTTTTCAGCCGTGCTCTAAACAAGGCAGAGTTGAACTATGCTACGATAGAGCAGGAAGCGCTGAGCATTGTTTACAGGTTGAAGGTGAACAGACCGCTTATCTTGGGTTATGAGATATTGATTCAGACCGATCATCGACCTCTTACTTGGTTGTTTAATGTAAATGCGGCTTCAGGGAGGATTACAAGATGGCAAATCCAGGTAGCCAAATATGACATCAAGGTTGAATATATACCAGGGCAAAAGAATATCGTAGCAGATGCTCTATCCCGTTTGAGAACGACTCAGTCTAGTGATGAAGATGAAGTTGCACTACTTGTGAGTTCAGGCACTGTGGAAATAGACACAATAGATTGGGATGTCACTAAGATAAGGCGACAACAAGATACACACCCAGTTTGGGGTAGATTAAAGAGTTATTTGCGGAATGAGACAACGGAGGTACCAAAATTGCCAGCAAAGTTAGACTGCTTTCATTTGTTGCCAGACGGTTTGCTCTATAAGAAGGAAAGTCAGTCATTTGGCATAGGGGAAGTATTCCAAATTGTAGTCTCAGAAGACAGCGTTCATTCTGCACTTAGACTAGCTCATTGCTTACCGTTATCTGGTCATGGTGGAACCAAGATTACTTTAACTTGCGTGAGATGGTTTGCATACTGGCCTCAGATGGAGAGAGATGTCGTGGAATTTTGCAAACAGTGTACCCAGTGTATACGTTCGAAGCGTTCGGGGGACGCCCCAGGCCCGCTTCTCCGTTTCCCCGATGTCACTGCCCCATGGGTCAGGTGTCACATGGATTTGATTGGTCCACTAAATAGATCAGAGGAAGGGCATTATTATGTCTTAACTTTCATTGATGCGATGACTCGATTTCTCATCGCGGAACCATTAAAGTCTAAGTCTGCCGAAGAGGTGGCAGTGTGTTTGTGGAGCGAGTCATTTGTGTTTACGGAACTCCACAACAATTAGTCACTGATCGAGGAAATGAATTTGTTAACAAGGTGTTTCAGGAATTGGCACGTTTGTTGCATATGAAACATGTGAACATTACTCCTTACCACCCATCCTCTAATGGATTGGTGGAGAGGGCAAATGGCACCATCATACAAATAATACGAACTATGGTAGATCAGAACGCTAATCACTGGCACAGAATGGTACCAGTTGCTATGATGGCTTATAACTCTGGATATAATCGGACTATTCGTGATCTCAGGGACCCACAGATGCCTTATCATGTAGTGCAGGACCCTTCTTTGAAGTACAACCTTGAGGACATACCTAATTTATTTGCCGCCATGGCAACAAAGGTTTTCGAAAGATGCCAGGACTTTCTTGATCATGCGAGCACAGAGAACGAGAACAGAAGGGCGAAGCGATGTATAATGAAACCACTTATGGTAGGGGACCGTGTCTATGTGAAGACTGTTCCTGCCAGGGGGGTGGCAAGGAAATTGCAACCATTGTTTTCAAGACCCTATCATGTAATTGATCGGGTAAATGATGATGTTATCAAGGTTCGTCCTATACAAGGGGGGAAAGTAACCACTTTACACACTGACAGGGTGAAAGTGGTCAAGAAGGAGTGTATTACGAAGAAGCAAAATCGTAATGCAAGAATGGCTTATCCTATTCATGAAGGTGGAGAGATTAGGGATGAAAGGGAAAGTGCAGGTGAGGAAATAAATGAGGAAGAATGTATCCCAGGGCCTGTAATTGACTTCAGTTTTCCTCCTCCACAAGTAAGTCAGGCTACAGGTAATGGTGTAACTGGCAACTCGGCGGGTTTGCGGCCAGCCACCACTCCCTCACCTCCACACCACACCACACCTCACTCTCCGCCACCTTGTAGATACAGTCTGCGGTCACATTCTAGTGTCCCAGACTACCCGTTGTGTATGGATAGATCTATTGAATATCAGACTGCACAAGCAGAGGCACCTGGTGTGATGGAAACACAGACTGAAGTGACTGAGGACGACACAGGAGACATGTAGTTTTTACTAAATGAATAAATGATAGTCAGGTGAACTTGTGGTTATAGTTTTACAAATCTCTTGCAGATGATTGCTTGGGTTTGGGTGAGTCCATCCCAATTGGAATCGATAGGACCACGAGAGGAGACACCTGCCAACTTGGGATTGGTGTTTTCACCTGCGGGTCGTTTGATGATTACAGGAAATAACTATGTAGTTCCATTTGTACTTAATAAGGAGGAGTTGTTCCAACCTTTACGTGTTGCTCGCGACTTGAGTGATACCATATTGTGGAATATAGGCCACATGGATAATGGCAGCGCTCTAGTTGCTTCATTACGGAATACTGTGCATGCATTTCAAATTGAATTTGATGCTCGCTATCAGGATTTGAGCAGTTATATAGACTATCTCATGTCAGATCATCCATGGAGTCGCCGCTCCAGAAGGGGTGCGATTGACATATTGGGACAGTTTGCCAATGTTTTGTTTCGAACAGCTACTCAACAACAGGTTGATGATATTCATGCTAGATTAGGGAGCCTTGAGACGATGTCAGAGAAGGAGAGGTCAGTATTAAATGTTCATTCCAAGGTACTGAATAGTACAATAAGGAATGTGTCACACATGCAGGCAGCACTGTTGAAGATACAGAAGGCTGCAAATATTTCTTACAGTATCATACGATTGTATTCATTGAAGACCTTAGAGTTGGAAAATGAAGTAAAGATGTATGAGGCTTTGTTTAACCTTCAACTCGCCCTGTCTGACATTATAGCTGATCATTTTAGAATTAAGCTGGGTATACAAGAAATGCTTAAGGCTAGGCTGAGTTTAGATATTGTCCCTAACGAAATCTTGTTGGAATTATTGGGGAATATCTCACTCAAGGAGCCGGGTCTACTTTTCCCAGCGAGGCCAGAATATCTAGCCCTGTACCATGACATCATCAAAGTTGTACCTCGAGGTTACATGTCAGCTGTGTGCTTTTACTTACTAATACCGGTGTTGGGTGGCCCTTCTGATGTATTTGACATCTTTAGGATCACCTCACTTCCTTACAGTGTGCCTGCTACGGAGGTCTACGTGAGAGTACTTCACCAGTATAACTTCTTTGCTTTCACGGAAGACCGCCTCCATTATGTACTGTTTCAAGATTTCACCAGTTGCAGGGACCACCAGGACTTGGTGATCTGTGAACCTTTGGGATCCGTCTATCATGTCGCGACCCCATCTTGTGAGAGTGATTCTTTTCTCAACAGAAACAATGCCACAAAGCTCTGTAGGAAAGAAATCTTAACTTCATTCAGTCCAGTTTTTGTGAAGCTGAAAAATCATTGGTGCTTCTCAACAGCACAACCTTTGTATTTCACGTTGAAGTGTGCGGTGAATCCCATTAGGAAGACGGTGCAAATTGTTAAGGGAGTAGGTAAATTGGTCTTGGGAGATGGCTGTAGCGCCCACAGTGAAGCCTTGCCCCTTCCTGCTTATGCAACTCTCACTGTAGAAACTAAGCTCACTGTTTACCCCCATCTCCTAAACCTCAGTACCTCACTCACACATGCTGAACTTACAGTTATCAAGGACTTACCCACTTTAGGACCTAACCTTAACATTACTCCTCTGTTTCTGGATGATCTCCTTAAATATCAAAGTCAGTTGCAGTTGATTGAACCTCTCAAACCCTTCAGTTCCTCCACTTTTTTCTGGTACTATGTCCATGCTGGAATAGATCTCTTTCTGGTTCTCCTGTCTGCATATATCCTAAATTTATAAGTGTTACACTAATGGCTGTGGGAGTACATGTTGCAGACTTGAGTCCATACTCAGATGTCGACGTGCACGGAACCCCGCCATGCTCTACTCACGACAAGGATGTGTAATTTCATCTTTGGGGGGAGAAATGTCGGGAAGCCGACAAGCCTCCCCTCAGGCAGATGCAAGCAGACACGCAGCTGTAACAGGTGTGGAGACGAGTACACCTGCTGGATGTGAGTTTAGAGTGAAACACGGACAGAAGAGAAAGAGTAGGGCATTCGATGTCGACTCTACGTATAGCTGCGGACAATAAGTATAGGGAGGTGGAGTAAGGAAGGGAGGTTGAGGGATAAAAGTAAATGGAAGGAGGAGAGAGAGTAAGAGGAGTGATGGTGGTGTTGGTTAGGTGTTTATGCAGACAAGTGCTGACTATGCAGTTCAGGGCGTGAGAACACATGCTGACTATGGAGTTTGCACCGTGGGAACGCAAGCTGACACAGCGCTTTGCTAGGGGCTCTACAGTGGATGACACGCGGGTGACGTGTGGATGAGGGCGGTGGATGAGTGGGTGAGGCCATCACCCACCTCGCAACCATGTGACCTGCTGGTGAACATCGGCAACCCTTGAGGCCAGAATAGGGTCCAGAGTTCAGTTGAGACTTGGAGCTAGCTAGAGCTCTGGGTGACGCCGTGACGGGAGGACGCAGCTTGACGTCGCCTGGCACGGAGACACGTCGCGAGGGACGTCACTGTGTAGCCGAGAGTAAAAGTTCCAGGGGCGACATGAAAGCACTTCTGTTAACAGTGAGTTAAAAGTACAAGCTTATTGTAATCGCGGGTACAACTTGTGAACAGTGCTATTATATTTGTCTATCGTCTGGGACTGGTAAAAAGGACTCCTAGTTAGAAACGGAAGGAGAAAAGACTTTAAGATTTTAAATGTGTTTTTCTTGTACTATGTAACAGTGTAACTTTATATATATAAGTAAATAAAGAGAGTGCTTTACTTATAACAGCACTAGTAATTATTATAGGATTAAATATATAAGATTGCTTTTAAAGCACAGAACTTTTATGAGAGCTTTGATTAATTAATATTGTGTTAGTAATAAAGTGAATTGAGTGTAGAAGTCTTTAGTGCGGTTTCTAGCACGGAACTTTATATGAAGTGAAATGAGGTGGGAGAATACCTCATGGTTTCTATGCATGTAAATATCTTGTGAATACTTTTTTATAATTAAAGCCTAGAAAAGCCATATAATTTTTTCACTTCTTCCAGTTCCCAGTTCTAAGAACATGTGTATAGTGGTGTATAGTGAAGACTCAAGTCGCGCGTTGCCAGTGTCTGAATGATTCACGCTACCACAGTATTAAATACGGGAGGATAATATTCCCGAGATAAATATCATTTCGGCACCAAGGCAGCGCTGCGACATACTGTATATACAGTAGTGTATAGGTAGGGTGATTTTTTGTTCCAAAATTAAATGGGGGCTGGACATACACTAGTGTATAGGCAGGATAGGGTGTTCTTTGGTTTTCAGTGTTTTTCATGGTTTTCTTGATGTTTAACATTACTTTGGATATTCCTATGTGTGCTTTGATGTCAAAATATGGCAAATTGACCTGAAAACAGTGCCAAAATTGGGAGAGGTACTGTATATACAGTAGTGTATAGGTAGGGTGATTTTTTGTTTTCAATGTTTTTTTTCTTTTTCATGGATTTCTTAGTGTTTAGCATTACTCTGGATATTCATATCCAAACAAGTGCCAAAATTAGGAGGGATATTTTGCATACAGTGGTGTATAGGTGGGATATTTTTGGTTGTCAGTGTTTTTTTTGCATGGCCTTCTTGGCGCTGAAAATTATTTTTGATAATCCGGTGTATGTTTTGAAGTCAAAATAAGGCAGAGTGACTGGAAAACACTGCCAAAATAAGGAGGGGTACTGTACATACAGTAATGCATAAGTAGGGTGTTTTCATTTTCAATGGGTTTTCTACATGGTTTTCTTGGTGTTTAGCATTACTTTGGACATTCCCATGTGTGTTTTGATGTCTAAATATGCCTGAATGACAGGTACTGTACAAACAGGGGTATAGGGGTATAGGTTGGAGGTTGGGTACAGGTAGGGTTTGGGTATGGTAGGGGAATAGTGTTCATTACCAGGATGTTGCCACTACCCGGACATGCACTTGGCTCTATTATGTCCAGATAAATGATTACTGTATATAGGAACTTTGTGTAGTTTTACACCAACGCTAAGTCACCATAGCTGATTCCGGAGGGGTGTACCCCCACTGTGTATCCCCACTGTCAGATCTTAAAAATGCTGACCTAGCCTGCCTTCTCACGCCTCGCTTCAACACATGGAGTTAGTCTGAGGGGAGCTGTGGTGAGGAGTGCATCTGTAAACAGATCTCTGTAAATAAACTCCCTTATACAACAATGCCAAGACTTTCACATCCTACTAACATAGTTGTGGTACAGGGGACAGCTCTCATGACATGCACAGTGGAGTCTTATAATATGCGGGATCTCAATATGTAAACTCAACTCAGGAAAAAATAATAATAATAATGATATGAAAAATGTCATTCTAAAATGTGAATCCGTCATCTGAAAGCAAGGCAAAATTGATGTTCCTGCTCCAAATGGTAGTATCTGAAGCCACCACCAGATGGCTGATTGGTTTCCTGCCCTTTCCCTCCCTCACCACACCTCTCAAGTCCCAAGATTCTCAGTCTGTGTCTGCCCTCGCTGCTTCATTCAAAGGATAAGTGGATCACCTTGGAGCCATAAATAAAGGTTACAGATTTGAATCTTATTCTTTTGCCAGGCGCCTTAATCCTATAAGGGGTGGTCACAAACAAATCGCCACCGTCCCCCTGTCCCCTGCCATATTCACTATCCTGCTCCCAGCTCACACCCCCCTCTCTCAATTACCTCTCCACTCCATCCCTCCATCTCATCCTTGGCCTCCCCCTCCCTCTCCCCCTCTCCACCTCCCTCACATACACTCTCCTCATCAGTCTCTCACTCTCCATCCTCTCCACATGGCCAAACCACCTCAATGTGTTTCTCCTAATGCTTCCTATCACATCCACATCCACACCACAACTCTCTTTCACTTCCTCATTTGTCAGTCTGTCTCTCCATGTGACTCCACAGGCTTCTCTCAAATAACTCATTTCCACTGCTCTCACTCACAGCGTTGAATCAGCGAGGTAAATGGAACTCAAACACTGGGCATGAACTTGGCTCAAGTGAATCAGCAGTGAGGAACATTCTCATAATCAAGGAGCAGATTTTACGAACTGTCAAGACTTATGGAGACCAGCAAATGGACGGGTGCAGTAAAGTTGCTAATCCCGCAATTATACAAATGAAGCACTACCTAGGCCACTACATTCACAGTTCTCTTACCTTTCATTGAGCAAAAGTCTTTCTTAAAATGATGGTCAATAATGGGAAAGAAATGTAAATGACAAAGATGGGGTGAGGTGTTGACCATACACATTTATTTCCACTGACTCAATGGTTTCTAATATGCGAAATTTCCAATATGCGGTGAATTGTACCGACCATATTCTCGCATACTGGGAGACCCCACTGTATGTGCCAAGTCATTCAGACAATAGTGACACATGGTGATTTCTCAGACAGTGACAGTGAGTTATGGGATGATGAAGAGTCTGTTTTAGAGGTGGGCTGGCAGTCCTTGGCAGACATTTTCTCAGATAAAAGGCCTCATGACAGGCTGTCAGCTTGTTTTTTATATGTAAAAAGGAAAGAACCATAGAATGTTAGCCTGTTTTTTATATGTAAAATGGAAGGAAGGAACCACTGGCTGTTGGCGTGTTTTTTTTTTTTCCTTCCCCCCCCCTCCAACAAGGAGAGTATGTTTTCACTCGTTAGTTTGTGTGTTTGTTTGCTTATTTGTTTGTCTGTTAGCTGGATTACTCAAAAACTAAAAGAGAGATTTGGAGAAAATTTCATGGGTACATAGCTCATGTCCCTGGGAACAACCGATTAACTTTTGGGACTGATCTGGATCAAATTATAGATTCTGGATCCAGAGAACACTTTTCATGTAACCCTAATCAATGATGAGAAACCCTAACCCATTATGATATGCGATTTAGAAATCGTGCTTCCCTTGTTTATAAAATGTGACATGTTTCTTAACCTTTGGACTGCCCAACTACCTTTTTTTATCCCACCCCGTGGTGTGTAAAAAATGAAGGAAAAAAGTTTTTTTTCTTAGTTTTTGTTTATCATAAACTTGAAGATATACATCCACGGCACCATCCGTTGGAAAAAAAAAGTAATCTCTCTCTCTCTCTCCGTCTTTGCGTAGGGTCATGCGTAAGTTTACGTAGGGGAGTAGTGAAAAAAAAAAAAAAAGTTTTTGTTTATTAAAAACTTGAAGATAAATATCCATGGCATCATCTGGTGAAAGGAAAAAAAATCTCTCTCTCTCTCTGTCTTTGCATAGCGTCATGTGTAAGTTTGCGTGAGGGTTGAGTTGTTAACAGTAATGCATGGCCAGCACAGCCTGACCTGTGGCTCGCAACGGGACGCTACCCAGCCTGAGCTGTGGCTCGCAATCCAAGGGTTAATATTACTCCACAAAATTAATTTTTAAAAAATGTCGGATGTGATCCAGGTCATATTCCGGATCTGATCTGGATTCATTAAAAATTGTAATATTGGCAGCCATCAGGTATATTACATATAGACTGGTAAGAAAATACAGTAGTACTTGCACATGTACACTGAAAGTGCCAGGTGAAGGTTATATCCAACGTGAAATTGGTGGATTGAGGGCACCAGGTGACGGCTATAACCACAAGTGTTTTAGCACCACAGTTTGAAGTGGCTGCCACTTGATCTTGTCACTAAAGGGTGGGGATAGCCTCTCAGCACCCAAGGCAAGCATACCTCAGTCGTCTCTGTGACTCTGCCAGGTGTAGAACAATGTTACCTTATGTCTCTCGTCCGATTCTGTTCCTGCCTTACGTGGACCCTTACATCATCCGCCTCTGCCAAGCAACTTTCCAAGAATACTGGAAAAGGGCTCAGTGATAGTGCCATAAGGCATGCCTTGAATGCAACAGCATCTAGTTTATCTAGTAGTGGAGTAAGTTATCACGTTGGGGGCAAAGCCACAGTCGGCGCCGCGGGGAGACACATGAACACATCCTGTGCTCATGTCGCTCTCATGGCGAAAATGAGTTCTCTTCCTCACGTAATTACTTATCAACGGAACAACCTAGAGACCTGGGGATACTTTCATTCACAAGGGGAAGAGTTGGTGAATAAAATGGTCATTAATTCGTTTCCCTATGTGCTATACTTTCCAAGATATTAAGGTTTGAAAACAAGCAATTTTCAACGGTTTCCAAAAAACTACCCACAGTGAGGTGACGACTTCAGTAAATATTGCCCAGCATGTGAGGGTTAATTCAAGTGCCACCTTCCGAAGGCATCTTAACGCCACAAACACTGATCAGCTGGGAATGGTTGGGGAAGAAGCTGGGAATGGTTGGGGAAGAGGCTTGGAAATAGGAACGGCAACAGTGAGAAGCATTTGAATGTCAAATGGAAGCACCATACCGAGATAGAAATTTAATAAACATTTTCTCAGATCAGTGTTTGTGGCGATATGACACTTTCAGAAGGCGGTGCCAGAATTACTCATCATGAAGAGTGGTTAAGAAATTGCTGTCCTTGTCGGAGAGATGCGCTCCCTTGAATGCCCCTCTAGTTTTTAATGTTAACCCTTTTTCTCTTTAGGTGACCATACGGTTACTAAAATAAGTACTATGTTTATTCCTGTCTGGTCACCGTGGAACTGTTGGAAACAGGTGATAACCGGTTTAAACTTGTGTGTTACACATCCCTCTGTCAAGCCATCTAGAGAAATCAGTTCTTGAGCTGCACTCACCGAGGACAGACCTCCTTTCTCTAGAGTGGACCACTTCTTCTGAGCATCAAAATGGATGGTATAAAAGGTAAGCCTTGAAATTCCATAGTGTCTGTTATAATGATGAGTTATTGCTATCATAGTTTGGGTCTACTGTGGTATGTTTTAGTGTGGAATTATCAAATCGAAATTCAGTGAAAGAATACCATATAAGCACGTTTGTTTTTTAGGCAACCATATGGTTACCTTAGGAGAATAGGATTACATTTCTTACTACTATGTTCCTGTATGCTCTTTCAAAACTATCAGTATTGGCATATGTTTCCACATATTTCAGAAAGAAGAACTTAACCCTCAATGAAGCCTTAGACCTCTAGAAGTGTTAACACCTTGAGTAATGAAGATTCTGGTGCTGAAGATGGGGGAGTCTTTGACCCTGAAAATCTATCTGCCAATCAGTTACTAGCTCCTGCTGAGTTTCTAGCATCTCGGAGTGATGATAGTGATGATCAACATCTAAAGGAAGCAAGTGAGGAACATAAATATGGAGAAAGAGATGAACAGCAACATAAAGCAAAAAAACGTAAAGTGACACAAACGTCAGGAAAAGTGAAGTAGAAGGATAATGCTGTGGTAACAGTGGCATCTACTCTTCATGGTAAAAATCCTATTGGGAAAGTGAAACAGTGGTCAAAACAGGATAACAAGCACACTTTGATAAATGTTCCTCATGCTATTCAAGCTTATAACAGCAACATGGGTGGCACAGACAGAATGGATCAAAAAATCAATGCATATTGCATTGGTATTTGGGGTAAAAAGTGGTGGTGGAGTTTGTTCACATGGATGCTGGATGCCGCTATACAAAATGCTTGGCAAATAGCCCGTTCCAGAGGAACTTCCATTGATCAGTTGTCTTTCAGATGAGAGTTAGCAATGGCTTACCTTCTCAAATATCAAGCAGAATCAAAAGCTCCTGGTAGAAGGAAACTTTCTGCACCAGGGAGAGATGAAATGAGGTATGACAACATAGGTCATTTTGTTCAGCCACTTCAAGGTCATGCAAGAAGGAAATGCATGGGCAAGTTCTGTAAGTCTGATATGCGTACTGAGTGCTGCAAGTGTGATGTAGGATTGTGTGTGCCATGCTTTGCCTCCTACCACAAGAAATGATATGTATCTAAGTATTGGCACTAGTCATATGTATAGGATATTCCGTGATGAAGCTCCAGTCCCCAAATAAATTTTCCGGTTTTGTTTACTCAGATGGGTCACAGTTACGTTAATACACAATTTTGTATATGTAATTACTAGTGTAATTACAAATTACATATCTTGTTCGGATGCATCAATATAATAAGGTCTCTTGAAAAGATTGCGTTTTTTTGTACCTGCAGTCTCCTAAGGTGACCATATGGTCACCATGTACAATTCAGTTACTACTTATAATTTATATATTTTTTTCATGTTTTGAAGCTAAATATCACTCAAAACAATTTATTTCAACAGAATTTAGCATAATCCGGAGAAAAAAGATTTTCCAGGAGAAAAAGGGTTAAAGGGAGGAACCATAAGCTGTCAGCCTTTTTTTTCATTTTTTTTTCTAATGTAAAAAGAAAAGAACCATAGGCTGTTAGTCTGTCTCTTTTAGCTTTTTTTTAATGTAAAAAGAAAAGAACCATAGGCCGATAGTTATGTAAAAAGTAAGTAATGTAAAAGGAAGGAACTTTAGGCTGTCAGCCTTTTTTTTTTTTTTTTTTTTAAAGGAAGGAACTGTAGGTTGTTAGCCTTTCTTTTTTGTGTGTGTAAAAAGAAAAGAACACAGGCTGTCAGTCTGTCTTTTTCAGCATTTTTTAATGTAAAAAGGAAGGAACCATTGCTCGATAGGTATGTAAAAAGAATGGAATCATAGGCTCCTAGTGTTTTTCTTTAAATAAAAAATGGAAGGAACCATAGGCTGTTAACTTTTTTTTTTTTTTTTTTATGTAAAAAGGAAGGAACCACAGGCTGTTGGCCTGTTTTTCTTTTAATGTAAAATGGATGGAACCAGAGGCTGTTAGCCTTTTTTTTTCTTCTTCTTTTTTTAATGGAAGGAACCATAGACTGTTAGCCTGTCTTTTTTGTCTTTTTTTATGTAAAAAGGAAGGAACCATAGGCTGATAGCCTGACTTTCTTACATAAAAAGTAAGGAACTGTAGGCTGTTACTTTTTTTTCTTTTTCTTTAATGGAAGGAACCATAGGATGTTAGCCCCCCCCCTCTTTTTTTGTAAAATGGAAGGAGCCCTAGGCTGCTAGCTTTTTTTTTTCTTTTTTCTTTTTTCTTTTTTTTTTACTATATATTATATATAGGTGGGGGTGCCTAGCATCCACTCACTCAGTGTAGGGATGCCTTATGGTGTCTACGACAAGCCAAATGGTTTCCTGTATCCAGGGACCCATTTACTATGCTGAATGTTAACCATATTACTGGGGTTTCTGGTGGGTTAAATGTCCCCCAGATTCCTCTATCTAAAATCACTAAATCATGGCAGACATTTTGGAAAGCCCTGGAGGTCTCAATACCTGTCCAGGCCCCAACCAAATGGGCAGATTTGGATGGCCATGTGGAATGTGAGAGGTGTGAATGAGGACAGCAAGAGGGCAAAAGTGATGAATGTGTTCAAGAGTGCGAGATATGCCGTGATGGCACTGTATGAAACAAAGATGAAAGGGTGTGAAGTGGAGGAGTGGGAAGGTGTAAAATGTGTAAGGTCAAGAATGAATGGGTGAGGAAGATGCAAGGAAGACATTGCTCTGTTGATGAATGAAGTGTGGCAGAGTGGAATAAGAGATTACAAGTGTGTTAGCTTGAGATGTATGTCAGTTAAGTTAGTGTCTGAGAAGGTGAAAGTGGCTGTAATTGTAGCAAATGCACTGTATGATGACAGGAGTGAGACACAGAAGGGCAGGTTTTGGAATGAACTGGATGAAGTGGTGGAAGAAATGCCCAGGAGTTATAAAGTGACAGTAATGGGCAAAATGAATGGAAGAGTAGGCACTGGTACCAGGAATGATATAATGGGTTATAATGGAGTAACGGGAAGGAAAGATAACTGGAAGCAACTGAAGGACATGTGTCAGGAAAGAAGGTTGTGCATTTGTAATTCTTATTCTAAACACAAAAAAGCACATAAATATACATGGTGTGGTATAGGAGGAATGGACAGCATGTTGAAAAGAGCTTCCTTGATTACGTGCTCGTAGAGAAATCGATGTTGCGTGGTGTTGCTGATACTAGGGCAGTGAGATGAAGATGTGGAGGTTTGTCAGAACATATGATTGTGGTATGCAAGATCAAGCTGAGAGGAGTGAGGTGGACCAGAAGATTAGAGGAGCAGGCAGGGAGAAAGACTGAAAGTCAAGAAGCTGAGGATCAAAGAAATGGCAGACAAATACAGGACCAAAGTATGGGAGGAGTTAGAATCAGTGACTTGGGATGAAATGGATCTGGACAGCCTGTGGAATGCATATAGAGACTGCTTAGTTAGGAATGCTAAAGTGCTGTGTGGTGTGGCAAGAGTAACAACAAAGAAGAAAGGTACAGCATGGTGGGATGAAGAGGTTAAGAGAGTGGTGGAGGAAAAGAGGAAGATGTGGCAAGAGTGGTTACAGGACAGGGGTTCAACTGAAATAAGAACTGAATATACTGAGAGCAAGAAGCATGTAAAGAGATTAGTGAGGAGGAAAATGAAAGAGGTAAATGATGAGATAGGAAGAAAAATGAATGCAAATTACTCTGAAAATAGGAAGTTATTCTGGAAAGAGGTGTGGAAATGCAGAAATGACAGTGGAAAGAAATGTGAAAGCATGAAGGATGTAAGTGGTAGATTATTACCCCATAGGGATGAAGTAAAGACCAGATGGAAAGAATATTTTGAAAGCCTGATGAATGGGAATAGTGACAACAGAGCTGCTGTCAACATGATTGGTTTTGGGGGTGTGCAGAGAAGGAATGCAGTGCCAAGAAATGTTGCACTCGCACAGGTAAAGAATACTGTGAAGCGGCTGAAAAATGGGAAAGCAGCTGGGGTTTATGAGGTGTATGCAGGAATGATGAAGTGTAGTGGAGAGAGCAGAATGAAGTGCTTGCTGGAGATATGAAAGAAGAAATGGATGAGTAAAACTGTGCCAGTAGAGTGAAAAAAAAGTGTCATTGTACCTCTGTACAAACTGTAAAAAATTAAAGGTGAGCGAAGTGAGTGCAAAAATTATCGTGGCATAAGTCTGTTGAGTGTTGTAGGGAAGGTACAGTAGAGTCCACTTATTCAGCAGCTAATTATTCAGTAGATCCGATATTTCAGCTGTTTTGAGAAACAGTCCCATTTATGAAAGTCTATGATTGTTCAGCAGATATTCCAAATAATTTTGGTAGTCCAAGAAGTGTCATCTGTGACTTACAGGCCTACTGTGTCATTACACCTGAATATGTTCACTAATATTTATATTTTTTAGATTCAGGTATAGTACTGTATTGATTACAAAGTTTTACAATGTACAGTAGAGTAACTTCCCCAGATAAGAGAGGATTATGTTCCAAATCCCCTTGCTAATTCTTTACACCATCCTGAAAATGACATTTACCAGTAACTGCGTAGCATATGAACCACTGATACTGTAATACATTACCCATAAATAAACGTTACTTGCTAAATCCGTTTCCCCATTGTTTTTATCTGTTCCGCAGTGACAACTCCTGTTTGATTCGTCAGCGTAGTGGCAGAAGGGACTGTCTTAAGTGTTTAACCCCTTAACTGCGGGGTTGACGGAGGCAGTTCCTGCCCGTATCGCGGGGGTAATTCGCGCTCCGACTCACTTTTTAAAAATATTTGCCAAAAACCAGTTTTTTGTCCAAGAGTATTATAATTTTATATACATATGGCACATACATTCAGCTTTCTCAAGGGGTGTTTTTTAGCACTCGTCAACTACAGTATGACTTGTGGAGACTTCTGAAGTTGGGTAAGAAAGTCTCCTTTTTACACTGCCCGATAGCCCGTAATATGAATACCAATGCCTAATATTATCACTAGACACACTAATCAATTATTTCCCAGGAGGTCTGATCCATTGCCTTCGACCGTCATGAGACTGACGACCCGCGGTTAAGTGGTTAACTAAACCTAACCTAACGTAATTTAACTGTACCTAGTAATTTAACCAAGCCTAAAGTAACCTACAGTTGGGTAATTGGGAAACGAAATCCATCTTTCAGTACATAGAGCAAGTTTCTTAACTTTTGCCAGAAACAAACAATCGAAGGTATAACTTAACAGCTTAACCCTTCAATGGCCATGGGTTCAGAAATATGTGTGCACCATGGCCAGCCCCGGAACAATTTTTTAAGGCCTAAAATCAATTTATTTTCCTGAAAGATGTGAAGACAATCATTTGGCACGCCTATCAATGTGCTTTTTAGCTTCCTAAACCCATTCTGTGATTCACTATGATTCACGGAAGAATTCATAAAATTATAATGCATGTGCCATATGGGCGAAAACACCTGCGATTTAAGTGACCGCCTGACTGCTTTGGATGGGAGTGTAGAGTTCTGTAAACAAACCAGTGACCTTCGTTCCCTTCCCATAACTGTTCACAGTTTTTTATAGCTTGCGCTAACTCAACACCACAGACACTGGTACTGTAAAGAGATGTTCAATGCCAGGGGTTATTAAGGGGTTAATGGAATACTGTACATTAACCTTTGCAACAGCACTCTCTCTTTCATATATACACATAAAAACAAACAAAAGAATGAGTGCTAAATGTACATTTAACTTTCAGCAGAAAGACCTTACCAATTCAATTCATATTATTCCTGTTTATTTTCTGAATTTCTTTTACAAATGTTTTGGGAAGAAGTTGTTAATTAGTGAAATCGTTAACTATGAGTTTGGCAATTATGGGGTTCTGCTGCTAACAGTACTCTCCTCAAACACATTTGTAATAATATAAGTCATGATGAAAGTGTTCACCAATACATATAAGGTACTGAGTGGGCAGGTAATATTCCGAATCATCTCAGCAGTCCAGGAACTGTTATCTGTACAT
>JAGKTI010002447.1:0-15125 GCA_018397915.1 Birgus latro
CCCTTTCAGGATTGAGGCGTCTGGCAATAGATAGATAGATTAGATATCATTATAATTATTATAGCGGTGGGTGGGGGCGCTCACCATCCACTCACTTGATGTAGTGCCCCTCTGGGTGTCTGCCCTTTCCTCTCTTCCATTCTTCCTCTTCTTTCTTTCCTTCATTCTTTCCTCTTTCTTCTGCCTTTGGGTGACTTTATACTCCCTCTTATGTCTTTCTTTCCTTCATTCTTTCCTTTTCCTTCTGCCAGTGGGTGACTTTACACTGAGTAACAAGCCAAATTGTTTCCTGTACACCAGGACACCATTTACAGTACCACGGTTGATGGTAACTGTATAACCAGATTATGGCGCTTCGTGGTTTAGTGGGCAATTAAGGCGCTCCAGTCGGATTGAGCCTGTGTAGGTTTGTATCCAAGGGGTGGTTGGGGTTTGTTGCTCAAATAATGCCACTCAGGGTTGAGTGAGGCAGGTCACTCTCATCTTAAATGTCAGGATCAACTTTCCTTGCCCCGGGTTCCTACGCTCCTCATGAGGCGACATAGGATTGGATGATGGATGGATGGATTATTATTATTATTATTACGGTATTGTTACTATAGAAGCAATTTGACATTTCCTTTTCCAGAAAACTTATGACCTATGGTAGTTATACTGTACTGTCTTGGAGGATATAGTGTTTTGTAGGATCCACTGTTTTGATGCAGTTCTTGCTTATGAATTAGTACTCATGTTGTTATTTTAAATTTTGAGCTCTGTTGAAATCATTAGAACTTGTGCTTTTGAGAACATCAACCGTACTGTCATTTTTATAGTTTCAGTAGTATGTTGTGATGAGTGTACAGTATTCTGTACCATAGAGATATTTTTTATTTTGATGATGGTTAAGCATTTTTGTACTTTATTTTCCAGGGTGGTACCAGTTGGCTTTTTTATATGCAGTATAATGCAAACATTGTTAGAGTAGAATGCATTATTCATTCATTCTTTCAGTGACGGGAATTTTGAAGTTAGGCCATGATTATGGTGCATGCAAGTTTTATAGATTTCATTTAAGTTTAACTGTATGTTTTTTTGTTTGTAGAATATCCTAAAGAAATGTTAGGAAGGATTGAGCCATAGTGTGTTTTACAGTGATACTAGTGAATGGTTGCATTTAGTAAAGCTTAAGCTTTTACATAAACAGTATAATTATGACAGATTGTTCAGTGCTGGACATTCGTGTGAAGTGTAATAACTGACTGATAGCAATAAAGAATGATGTTATGTCATGTCATGACCTTCAATTGCTTGGAGAAAGAAGAAGGAAAGAGTAAGTGGTTATAGGGATGAAAATTTTGTGCATTTTAAGATAAGTTGTAGTAGTAGTAGTTGGAGCACAAACAGTGAATTGAGAATAATAACAGTTTTTACTAATCTGTTATCTAGTGTATGTCTTGCTACTCTATCCATCTGTCGTATCTCTCTTGTTTTCTCAACCACTTTGTAGTACCATTGGAGCAGTTACATACCTGTGGTCATTGGGTGTGCCCAATCAGACAGACTGGGGTCGAGTGACAGTAACAGCTTTGTAATTGTTAACCCACCCAGTCCCACCGACATATGTTGCACGTCACCACTTTTTTTCACGCTCAAACCCACCGATGTCCATCGTATGTCAGTCAATTGCAAGGCCCGTCGTTTGCACATTTTTCAAGATTCGCGAGAGATTTTTGGTAGGCATATGTGGGAGACCTTCCTCTACCTGCTGTCAAACGGGGATACTGCCTGGCCCCACCTGATCCCCCCCTCCCTCCCCTCCCCCCCACACTCAGCAGTTCACCTGTCAGCAGTAACCTGGCCAGTAGAGACGTTCCCCACGATCTCTCTAATGACGAAATTCATGGTGAAAGTGATTCCTGAGGTGGAGGACAAAGAAGCTAGAGGGAGAAACAAACAGAAGTGATAAGGTGGTAATGTCGTAGAGGAAAGTGCCATATGCTGGTGTTTTGGGTGAGTGAAAAATGCTTTTATTGCCTATATTATTGTGTGAAAACCAATATAGACTTGTACTACACATAAATTCGTACCAAATAAATAAATAAATACATATAAAGTGGGTTGAATTAGTTAACCCTTCCATAGTTCGTTTTCTTTGTAGCCAGGTACCCTGAGAAAGAAGGAAAATGTAAGGCTGACTGACACCTGTGCCAACATTTATAAGCTCAGGAGGGCAGTTTCTCTATGAATTTTCGATGTTTCTCATCAAAAGCGGAGGTTTGAGCCAAAAAAATACAAATAAATTGAAAATCAGTCGGGTTCTGAGGATGTGTTGAGTAAAAAATCGGTCGGGACTGGGCGGGTTAATGAATCACCTTCAACACATTTGCCTTTTTTTTTTTTTTTTTACACTGTATATTGCTATCATGAAAGAGTAATATTCAGTATAGGAAAGACTTCGAATTGGAGGCCTTCTAAAAGACTGCTCCTAAACTTAAGAAAATCATCTGGAGTTAGAATGAATAAATTAAAAAAAAAAATATGTATATACATATTTAAAGCTATATTCATGCTGTGCTATTTATTGTAATGATAGTATAACATTAGCATCAGAAGCATCTTTGAATCCTGCTTTTGATATTTGGATAATTAAAATCAGATCGTTTGTGATGAATTTGGCATATCTGTAATTTCAGTTGAAAACTCCTTTTATATGGTACTGTACATTACTCTTTGCTTTTATTGTACATGCTGGAGATTGACACCTTCACATGGTGACACTGATATAGCCAAGCGTTTCCTGCTGGGAAAGGACAGCTTTCGCCTGAAGTCCACTGAGTTCACATTTCAGATGAATCTGGGGCAACAACCACCACTATACCACTCTTGTCATAATCCTGGTGTTTGTTTGCAGCATATGGCGTACGAGGAGGATGGCTGGAAGGCAATATGCGAACTCAGAGGCTACATTCTTCATGGCAAGGGTAAGGTGCAAAACCTTTTCTGTGTTTTAACCAGCAGCACATTTTCTCAGCTTTAACCAGCAACACAATTTCTCTGTTTTAACCTGCAACACATTTTCTCTGTTTTAACCAGCAGCACATTTTCTTTTGTTTAACCAGCAGCACATTTTCTCTGTTTTAACCAGCAATAAATTTTCAGCATCATCGTCTGAACCTCCATTCCCACCCAAGGACAGGGTGAGGAGTAGCATCATCCAGACAGCCCAAGTTTGCCCACTCCAATGGGCCATGCTTCCATTCACTTGTCATTCAAACTCCCGGAATCCTGGCTCTATCTGATTCGCCAGACTTTCACTACTTTCTGTAGCTTTACATAAACGTATTCGAGAGTCAGTCCGAACACTGTCACGTTAAAAGGGGTGCCAGATCCCTTTGCATGCACTTCTCGCAACATTCATCCAGAAAGCTTGATTTCTTGTTAGTCCCCTAGCCTCATCAATTCCATACCTCTCTTCCTTACACACTCATCCGCCTTCTTCTTGGCCTGCCTCGCCTCCTCCCTCTTTCAGATTCGCTCAGATATTCCTTTTTCACCACCCTATTGTTATCCATTCTCTCCACATGACCATACTGTCTCAATACACTCTCTTCGATTCTGGTGTCCACAGACATCCTCACTCCGCATCTTTCATGAATGAGATTATTTCGTATCCTATCCACTCTCTGCACTCCACATACATTCCTTAGCAGTACCATCTCCACTGCCCTCACTCCTGACTTCATTTTCATGCCACACCATAATCTCATATCTGTATGTTAAAGTTGGCACAAACACCCCTTCATGTAAGCCTCGCACAGCTGCAACACTCGAGCCTCTTTTTCTTATCAAGGCCTTCATAGCACCAGCTATCTTCCGTCCTTGTGTCACTCTACTTTCCACTTCTTTTCTTACATTTTCTTTTCCTTTCTATCACTGTACCCAGGTATTTGAACTTTCTCACCACTTCCAGTCTCCTTCCATTCACTGTAACATCTCACTGAGAGTTGCCTGCTCTCTCGGTTACTATCATTTTACGCTTTTCTTCATTTATTCTCAAGGCATGATGCTCACAGACAACAGCAAAACTGTACCCTAGGCTACCAAGTTCTTGTCCGGTATTTGCAAGTAGCACTGCATCATCAGCATAAATCAAATTTGAGATATTCTATCCATCACCATTCATTACCAAAGCCATCCCTTTCTCCATTACTAGTGTTTTTACTTCTCTTATCACCCCATCCAGATATATATTGAACAACCATGGGGACATCACACAACCTTGTCGCATGCCCGCATTGATTGTGAACCATTTACTTAGATGCCCATTTTTTTTTTTTTTTTTTATGCATGGAAGAAGGAACCAAAGGCCACGGGCCTGCATACTGTTCCTTCCAAGAAAAAGCAAAAACAGTACAAAAGAGAGCCAAATTCAAGAGCCGTTCAATTCGAGATGCCTGGACACACTGCGTTTGAAAGACTGGAGATCATAGGAAGTAGGAAATACAGACAGAGGAAGACAGTTCCAGAGTTGACCAGTTGCATAAATAAAAGACTGGGAGTAACGGTTAACTCTTGCATTAGAGAGTTGGACAGAAAAGGGATGAGAGTTTGTTGCTAGACGGGTACTACGTGCCCGTCGTAGAGGTGGAGGGATGCAAGCAGACAGTTCAGAGGAACAGTGACCATTGAAGTAGCGATAGAAGAGAGATAAAGATGCACCAGTGCGGTGAAGAGACAATGGTTGAAGGGAATCAGTAAGAGGAGGAGAGTTAATGAGACGAAAAGCCTTTGACTCCACTCTATTGAGAAGAGCTGCATGTGGAGAGCCTCCCCACACATGAGAGTTGTACTCCATACACGGGCGAATAAAACCCGTGTACAAGGTCAACAACTGTGCAGGGGTAAAGAAAGTATGGAATCTGCTTAGCACACCTAATCTCTTGGAAGCAGATTTCACAAGAGATGTAATATGTTCTTTCCAAGACAAATCCTGAGAGAATGAAACCCCAAGCATGTTCAAGGATGATGCAGGACATAACTGTTCATTATTAAACATTAGTGGGTAATCCTGAGGAAGATTTTGTCGGGTTGATATGTGTAAGAACTGAGTTTTTGATGCATTGAAAATAACAAGATTATTTTTACCCCAATCAGAGATATGAGCCAAATCAGACATTAGGTGTGCCATAGCCTCATCCCTTTTTTGTTGAAGTAACTGCTGAGATGGACGTTGCAGAACCGAATGGAAAGGTGAAGGGTGGAATCATCAGCATATGAGTGGATAGGGTTAGATGTACAGCTTAGAAGGTCATTGATGAATAAAAGGAAGAGAGTAGGTGATAGGACAGAACCCTGAGGAACACCACTGTTGATAGGTCTAGGAGAGGAACGATGGCCGTCTACAACAGCAGCTATAGAATGACCAGAAATGAAGCTAGAGATGAAGGCACAGATAGAAGGATAGAAACCGTAGGAGGGCAGTTTGGAAATTAAAGATTTATGCCAGACTCGATCGAAAGCCTTTGAGATGTCAAGTGCAATGACAGCTTTTGCCAAAGTCCCGAAAGGAGGATGACCAAGAGTCTGAAAGGTAGGTGAGAAGATCGCCAGTGGAGCATCCCTGACGGAACCCATACTGACGATCAGAAAGAAGGTTGTGACAGGAAAGGTGCTTTAAAATTTTTCCGTTAAGAATTGACTCGAAAACTTTTGATATGCAGGATGTTAAAGCAATTGGACGATAGTTAGAGGGTTGGGAATGGTCACCCTTCTTTGGGACTGGCTGAATGAGAGCAAACTTCCAGCAAGAAGGAAAGGTACAAGTTGAGAGACAAAGGCGAAAGAGTTTACCTAGGCAGGGTGTAAGCACAGAAGCACAGTTTTTGAGGACAACAGGAGGGACTCCATCAGGACCGTATGCCTTTTTAGTATTGAGGCCAGTAATGGCAGAGAACACATCAGCTGAAGAAATTTTAATGTCAGACAATAGGAAGTCAGAGGGGGGAAGTGATGGAGGAATAGCACCGGAATCGTCTAAGGTGGAATTGGAGGAGAAAGTCTGAGCAAAGAGATCTGCTTTATCAGTAGAAGAAATAGCTACAGAGCCATCAGAGTAGAAAAGAGGAGGGAAGGATGATGAGGTAAAGTTGTTAGAAAGGTTTTTGGCAAGGTGCCAGAAGGAGCGAGAAGAGTTCGAGTTGGAGAGTTGGGAACATTTAGCACGGATGAAATTGTTTTTAGCAGAGCGAAGAACAGACTTAGCACGATTCCGGGCAGAAATATATAAAAGGTGTGATTCAGGGGTGGGTTGGCTCCGGTACCTCTTATAGGCCCTCTCCTTGTTGCGGACAGGATTAGAACAAGCGTGATTAAACCAAGGCTTTCTTGCATTAGTCAGAGGATATGAGAAAGGAATGTATGCTTCCATGCCTGAGAGAATAACCTCTGTAATGCGCAAGGCACACTCAGATGGCTCCCGGCCATGGAAGCACCCCTTTTTACTCTCAGACATGCCTCATTACCATCACAGAAACTCTTGATGGCACCTAGAAACTTACCATCTACTCCGTACATGTGCAAAAGCTTCCACAATCCATCTCTGTCTACTTTGTCATATGCTTTTTCCAGATCCATAAATGCCATAAACACCTTATTGTCTTTCTCACAAGCATTCTCCACAATCTGTCTCACTACAGATATTTAATCCACACATCCTCTGCCACTCCTAAGGCCACCCTTTTCTTCACTCACTAGGACTTCTGATATCTCTCTTTGTTTCTCTTTAATAATTCTTCTCTCTTAACCCACAATACATTTTCTTTGTTTTAACCCACAATACATTATCTGTTTTAATCAGCATTATTTTTTCTTTGTTTTAACCCACAACACATTTTATTTGTTTTAACCAACAATATATTTATATCTTAACAAGCAATAAATTTTTCTCAGTTTAAACCAGCAATACATTTATCATTTTTAATCTGCAATACATTTTCTCTGTTTTAACCTGCAATACATGTTTTATGTTTTAACCTGCAATACATGTTTTATGTTTTAACCTGCAATACACTCTCTTTTTACCTGCAATATATTTTTTGTGTTTTAACTCTACAAAATATTTTTTCAGTTTTAATCTGCGGTGCATTTCTTTTTAGCACACTGACCTTGGGGATGTCTTTTTCTGTTATTCTTGCCCTCTCCTGAAAATTTACTCTGCTTAGGAGAGAGTTTTTGCCCTGGAGGTGAGATACAACCATAGCAAACCCAGTCAGTATGAGCAGCTTTTCCTGAGTTGAGTGAGGTGGTCTGGCAAGAATATATCAGTGAAGGGCATCACTAGGGCCCGTATTCTCATTGATTAAGGCAGCTCCCTAACACCTTTTCGTACGTGATTTATTTTGTTTATTAAGCCCTACTTTCCTTTTCTGTATTATATAAATCCTGATACCATCATACTCTGCATATTTAACGTACAAAATAATAATAACCTCCCATGTCTAAAAGTAAATTGCTAAGGATGACATGCGAGGAAGCCTTCATACCTGACAAGAATACAGGCCCAGGATTCAGAGAGTTAGGTATTAGTATATCTTTAGCTTCCTGTACTGTCAGAGTGCAACTGAATAACCGTATGCCAAATGATAAGTGTACTATGAAAATTTTATCATATAAAGATAACCTGTGGTGTAGTAAATGTTACATGACAGTTGTGGTTTGATATATGTTGCAGAAACACCTGTGTCGTATTTTGCATTGCTTTGCTTTGCATATGATAGGTTTAATTGGGAGCTACTGTATTTACTTATGTAGAGTTTATATATGTTTTTACTGTATGATCTCAATGTAGTGCTGCTCTTGGGTGGCTGCCCATTCCTCTCTTCCTTCCATCTTTCCTTCCTTCCTCTTGTGTCATTCTTTCCTTCATCCTCTCCTTTTCCTTCTGTCCACAGGTAATTGGTTTCCTTTACACCAGGAAACCGTTTGCTATGCAGGGTGGTAACCATATAACCAAACTATTGCACCTGGTGGTTTAGTGGGCAATTAAGGCACTCCAATTGCATTGAGCCTGTGTAGGTTCATATCCAGGAGGTGATTGGGGTTTATTGCTCACGTAATGCCACTCAGGGATGAGTGAGGCTTGTCACTCTCATCTTAAATGTCAGGACCAACTTGCCTAGCCCCAGACTCCTACACTCCTCATGGGGCAACACTGGATTAGATGATGATGATTTATTTTTATTTCTATTTAGGGTGTATATCTATACCTACTAATTATATGCAGTAGTTGAAGGTAGGAAATATGCCATTTACATTTTATGATCACTGACTAGTGAATTGCCTGCTGTTATTTGTAAATCACAAAGTTGGTACTGTATATTGTAATAGCCCTAATCTATAGGAACATTATTAGAAGAGGTTTGATTACACATCTTAGACTACATAAATAATGCTGTATTCAGTTGTGTCAGCATAATGTGGGGGCACTCACCATCCACTCACTCTATTTAGTGCTGCTCTCGGGTGTCTGCCCTTTCCTCTCCTCCATCCTTCTTTCCTTCAATCGTCTTCTGTCTTTCTTTCCTTCATTCTTTCCTTGTCCTTCTGCCTACGGGTGACTTTACACTCCCTCTTCTGTCTTTCTTTCGTTTATTCTTTCCTTGTCCTTCTGCCTGTGGGTGACTGTACACTGTGTGACAAGCCAAATGGTTTCCTGTACACCAGGAAACCACTTACTATGCTGGATGGCAACCATATAACCAAATTATGGCACCTGGTGGTTCAGTGGGTAATTGAGATTCTCTCAGTCGGATTGACCCTGTGAAGGTTTATATCCACGGGGTGATTGGGGTTTATTGCTCACGTAATTCCATTCAGGGATGAGTGAGGCTGGTCACTTTCATCTTAAATGTCAGGACCAACTTGCCTAGCCCCAGACTCCTACGCTCCTCTGTGGGGCGACATAGGATTGGATAATGAATGAATGAATACATTTGTGAGTTTGGTATAAGTGAGATTGGGATAAAGGATTTGATGTAAGTGAGCTCAGGGTACAAATTTGGTGTTAGTGAGCTCAGAATACAGACCTCAAGTTAAGTGAGTGTTTTTTTGTGTTTTTCAGCAATGGCAGTGGAAGCTTCAATCAATGCTAAGAAGCCAACTCCACTGTATAAGCAGAATATCATAGGGAAAGGCATAACTACTTTAGATGACTTCAATGACTATGGACCGGTAAGGAGGTGTTCTGGTGTCATCAGTATATTCTGTTTCCAGACCCTAATGTGTGTAATGTGTGCCCAGACCATTAGGTTGTTCAAGAGGGACATCTTCATGTAGGCTTGTGGCTCCAGCTTAATCAGGTGACATCGTTGCCTGGTAATACAAATGTCTCAACTTCTTCCCTGTTTCCTGAAAGGAGGGTTATGGACTGCTGGTGAAGGACATCTGTATTATGTAGTCTACTGGGTTGATGTTCAGATGAGCTTAGAGCCACAGGAAAACAATCTTCTCTCAAACATACTCCTTTTCATCATTTACCTGCATTCTCTCCATGTGTTTGTACCACCTCAGTGTTTCACTTCCTCCACTCTGCAACATAACATTGCTTGCCCAGTACTATTTATAATGAGCCATATAATATGCTTGTAAATTATGATATCTGATTTTTCCCAGTACTATAATTTCCAGCAGCAATTGGGAAGAAATTTGCTGGTTTTGGTGGTTCCTTTTATTTATGGAAGATACTAGCTGTACCATGACCAACTTCAGTATGGTGATTCCTTTAAATGAAGCATGGCAGTATTTGATTTAATATGATGTAACTGTTTATTTTTCTTCCACTCGATGTGAAACTGGATGGACAATTGGATTAGGATGATTTTAATGCAGAAGTATGTGGGGTGTATAATATTTTTTTTTTCTTTTTTTTTATGCTGCCATTGCTTTGTTTAATCAGCTTCCAAAGCATCCTACATTTAAAAACATACCAGTAACTGTGCTTTGAACTTAGCTTTAAGACAGCAGTAGGCTTTGAGACATAACTTTAATAAGACAGTAAGCTTTGACTTAACTTTATAAAAGCAGTACCATTAGCCCATTGAATCAGGTGTTTTATTTGATTGGTTTAGTCTTGCAACACCCCATCCTTAGGTGGATAAAGAGGTGTGGATGATGATGATAATGATGGTTATTTACTCACCATAGGGGAGGTTTCTTGTATTGAAAGGGTTAATGAAGTCTGTATCTCACTTCTATTGGAGGGGTTAATTAAGGCTGTATCTGGCTTCTGTTGAAGGAGTTAATGAAGGCTGTATCTGACTTCTCTACTTTCAGAAGCCTGTCCTAAACCAATTGGAATTGTGTGAAGGTAACAGGAACAGAATAAAAAATGTCATTTGAATGCTGGGGTTAACTACCCCACTTCCATGACTTCCTCCCCTCCCTCCCCCCCCAGGATATCTCTGTTACTTTCATCATCATCATTATCATCATCATCTGGACCTCCTTTCCCTCCCAAGGGCAGGGTGAGGAATAGCAGCATCCAGACAGCCCAAGTGTGACCAATCCAATGGGCCATGCTTCCATTCGCTCATCATTTAAGCCCCCAGAATCGTGGCTTAATCTGATACATCAAAAAACTTTCACCACATTCTGTAGCTTCCCATAAATGTATCCAATAGAGTCAGACTTGATGCTGTCACATTAAAAAGGGGTGTCAAATCCCTGCTCATGCACTTCTCACAACATTCATCCAGCCAGCTCGATCTCGTCAGTCCTCTAGCCTCGCCGACTTCATACAGTACCTCTCTTCCTTACACGTAAACTCATCCGCCATATTCCTTCACCTTCTCCATTGTCTACCTCGCCTCCTCCCTCCTTCAGATTTGCTCAGATGTACCTTTTTCACCACTCTGTTGTTATCCATTCTCTCCACATGACCATACCATCTCAGTACACTCTCTTCGATTCTGGTGTCCACCACAGACTTCCTCACTCTGCATCTGTCATGAATCACATTATTTCATATCCTATCCACTCCCTGTACTCCACATACATTCCTCAGCAGTGCCATCTCCACTGCTGTCACTCTTAACTTTTCATTTTTCTGTCACACCATAGTCTCACACCCATATGTGAAAGTTGGCACTAACACTCCTTCATGTAACCCTCGTGCAGCTGCAACACTCAAGCCTCTGTTTCTTATCAAGGCCTTCATAGCACCAGCTACTTTCCTTCCATGTGTCACTCTACTTTCCACTTCTTTTGCACATTTTCCTCTCTTTTCTGTCACTGTACCCAGGTATTTGAACTCTCACCAATTCCAGTCACCATTCACTGTAACATCTCACTGAAAGTCACCTTCCCTCTCGATTGCCATCACTTTACTCTTTTCTACATTTACTCTCAAGGCACGACACTCATAGACAGCAGCAAAACTCTGCACTAGTCTACCAAGTTCTTGTTTGGTATTTGCAAGTAGCACTGCATCATCAGAATACAACAAATTTGAGATATTCCATCCATTACCATTCATTACCAATGCCATTCCTCTCTCCATTACTTGTGTTTTTAGTTCCCTCATCACCCCATCCATATGTATATTGAACAACTATGGGGACTGTTATTATTCAGCTTGGGAGAAAGTTTTTGACTGAAGGGATTAGATAATTAAGGCATCATTAACCCATTCTCCTGTGGAGGCCCTTCATAAGTCAGTTGACATCATCTGTATATAGAAGGAATAAATTAAAAAACACCACAAGATTGAAGGGGTTAATGGTAGTGTACAGAATATTGTAATAATTTCTAATATCCTTTTCAGACCAAGTCATCAAAGGCAACTATCCTTCCGGTAAGTAATGGGATTTAATGTGGCCCTCCCTACAATGACAGATTTCTTATTTCAATCTCTCCTACCACCAGATTTTATTTTGCCAGGGAGAGTCTTTAAATGAAGAAGTTAGATTTAGCTAGTATTTAAACTTTTTTAGTCAGTTTAGGAGAGACTTTCATCTTAAATGTCCGGACCAACTTGCCTAGACCCAGGCTCCTACACTCCTCTTGGGGCAACACAGGATGGGATGATGGATGGATGGAGAGACTTTGAAATAGAGAGGTTAGATGTAGCTATACTTGATTGTTTTCCAGCTGATGATCCACTTTCGTGAATGTGGCACCTGCACATTCCTGCCGTATGATTGGTTAGTTTCATTTTCATATGAAGTATCATATTTGCAAAAAACAATTGTACCTTATATTCCAATTCTCAAATGCTGTTTTGCATTGTCATTGTACTATACAAACAGACATGAAACAAGTATGTATCTGTGCTTCACCCAAACAGACAGTGAATTTGAGGAAGTTGAATTTGAATTGAAATATTTATTGTTTTAACGGGTACAGAGTTGTTGCATCTCTAATAAATAAATAAATATGTAAATTACGGATATATATTTATACTTATGGATAATATGGGTGAAGGTATCGAAGCAATGGAGTAGGTGTGATCCATAATAAAATTTGACACCTTGCGAGATGAGACAACTTGTTTTTCCCATCTGGCCATCTCTCGAATCTCCCACCTCCTCTGTAGCAGATGTTCCATTCGCCTTTCCACTTCCACCTCTTTACCACAGACAAAACCGCTAATTTGCTTAGTTTGGTGCTATTGTCTAATGTAACAAGTGCCTAGGTATTATTTATTTGCATTTACCCAGCCAAATGCGTTTATTTTCTAAAAAAAAATATAGGGAGATGCAACAACTCTGTACCTTTTACAACAATAAATATTTCAATTCAGATTCAACTTCCTCAAATTCATTGTCCATTTGGGTGAAGCACAGATACATACTCGTTTCATGTCTATTTGTATAGTACAATGACAATGCAAAACAACATTTATGAATTGGAATATAAGGTACAATTTTTTTTGTAAATATGATACTTCAGGTATGAAATTGAAACCAACCAATCATGTGGCAGGAGTGCACAGGTGCCACATTCATGAAAGTGGATCATCAGCTGGAAAAAAATCGAGTATAGCATTTAAGCTATTTTAGTAAGTTAGGAGAGGCTTTTTGAAATATGGTAGAGGGGTTAGATTTTGCTTGCATTTATTAATGCTGTCTTAAGTAGGGGGATCTCCCTGTTTACGTTCAACTTAAAAAGTGACTTTTAGAACTGAAGTTTTTAAATATAGCCTTAGCCCTCTCTGGAACCTTAAGTTTTCAATAAGTTTCAAGGGCATGATCAGAAAGAATGCAGCAAGTGCAGCCTTTACTGGCATACAAAGAAAAACATTCTCATGGATTTTATTTGACCCCGGAAATCGGTTGTATTGGTATAAATTGTATCCCCTCATCTTTGCTGATGTTCATACTACTGTATACGATAATCTAATAAAAACACACAAAACGGATGAGTAAAAGTACAGAAAAGCAGTGAGAATAAACTTGTTCAAGAGTAAAAATAGCTTCAAATAACTTCCCAACGTTCTAGTGCAAAATTTTGCCTGCACTGTGCAAGAGCAAAGGATATATCTACATGCAGAATTTCACTAGCTTTCACACGGTGTTTTCAGAATTTCGATATGACCAGTAGTTTTCGAGTAAATTGCCAAAAATTGCACGCAATCCCACCCCCAACTCCACCGAATGCCAAGAGGACACCAAATATTTGCGAGTGTTGGCTATGAAATAGACACTTTCCCCCATGACGCACCAAGGTCTGTCACACTTGATGCTAAAGCTTAAGTTTAGGTAAATATTTTTGTCCAAAATTGCCTAATCAATATCTCTTCAGCCTAAAACTGATAATGACACTAATCGCGTCAAGAGCACTTTTCGTGCCAACTCTGATATGACACAATTTGCATCATCATTCCTGAGAGGGTTAATGGGATTGGATGTTGATGATTAAGGGCCGTTTTCACAGTCGTCCCTAAACTTTCAGGCCCAAACGAGTGTCGGGCCCTAACCAAAAGCACAACTGGATTTCACAGTCGTTCCGAATGGCTTTCGGGAGCTTACTAATGTGGGGACGTCTGCCTGTGTTGATGCAGTAGGGTTGGTAGTTCTGGGTGGTGAAACATGAATGAAGTAAATTGATAGAAGAAAAAGACATCTAACCCAGCACTTTCCATATGTTGAGAATATTTAGAAATTGGAATGTATTGAATGTGATGAACAACATTGCTGGAAAATTCACTTCACACAGTTCTTACTTTATATATTCAGGCATGAAGATATTCATAAGAAGGCAGCAAAAGTAACGAATAGAAATCGTCATCAGAATGAAGAGTTAACTAACGGCAACCTCACCACACTCCTACCTGAAATTGGAAGTAAGCTGAATCATGATGACTACTAAGTATTGTCAAAAAGGCTTAATTAAAAATAGTATATCTAATGAGTGATGGTTTGGTTTATTAACGGGTATAGTATTAGTACATGAACATTTTTTTTTTCTAAACGGGTTGTTAGCAATATCAACCCTTACATCAGGCATCAGATATTAGAATTTTTATGAAAATATGCTTTAGACAACGATTCTTGTATTTCTTTTGGGTCCGTTTGTTGTGGAGTCTCCACCAGTCTGCGAAAGGCTAGTATTCGGATACATAGTAGAAAGTCTCATAAAAGTACACAAACATATAAATATATATTTTTTCAATACCAGGTGTGGTACAGTATTTATCTCAACAATATTACATTGGGTATCTAATATTTAAATATTAATGAAAATATGTTACATATAATTATTGTTTTACTTTATTACTTTCTGGACCATCTGTTGGGGAGGCTCCAGGCTCCCCAAGAATGTTCCAGTAATTCGTTCGGGACGTCCTGAATGCCGTCCCCAACAGAGGTCTCGGAAGGCTGGTTGGGGTGACTGTGAAAACGAAAACGTGTGTTCGGAGGCGAGTAGGCTGTTGGGGACTGCATTGGGGATGACTATGAAAACGGCCCTAATACTGTTTACTATGGAGTCTCAGTGCCAGTATTGAGCTTAGTGGGAGACTTGTGAACTGAAGGGTTTGGATCCAGCCTCCATTAACTTTCTACAGTTCAAGGATGATCTCCATGTTTATATTCAGCTTATGAGAGGTTTCTTCAAACAGGAAAGGTTAGGTGCAGCCTACAGTAACT
>JAGKTI010002447.1:37669-58461 GCA_018397915.1 Birgus latro
ATGCTGTTAATGTGTTAAGAAATTACCCTAAATGTTAATCATAATTTCCTGCTTGCAATTTAATTTTTCCATGCATGGTTCTTAAGTAAAACAGGTAGAAAAAAGGTTGAAGCAGTTAATTTCATGTCCTGTCCTAACCTAACCTAACCTAACCTATGGTTACCATAAAGATTTTCATGCCTAACCTGTTTTCATCATGCTATACATGTGTTAAGAAATTACCCTAAATGTTAATCATAATTTCCTGCTTGCAATTTAATTTTTCCATGCATGGTTCTTAAGTAAAACAGCTAGAAAAAAGGTTGAAGCAGTGAATTTCATGTCCGGTCCTAACCTAACCTAACCTAACATTGTGTTAATCATAATTTCCTGCTTTTAATTTAATTCTTTCATGCATGGTTATTAAGTGCACCAGCTATGAAAAAGGTTGAAGCAGTGAATTTCATGTCCGGTCATAACCTAACCTAACCTAACCATTTTTCTGGTAGCAGTTAACATCATTTACTGTATTTGATGCTTTGTATCCAATAATTTAGTGCATAAAATGTGAGAAAAGATGATTTCCATGTCCGATACCTACTTATACTATGCTGGCAAGTTCTGAGTTCCTATGACTCACTCACCCCTAAATCATCATTTTTTTGTTAAAATTCAATAAATTCATGCTATTTGTGCATTATTTATGTGAAAAGGGACCTAAATAAGTGCTATACATGTCCACTAGGGAGGTAGGAAGGTAGTTTTCTGATTTAGGTTAGGTTAGGTTAGGTTCATGAAAAACCAGTGCTGGAGCTTCAGGACCAGTATCCAGACAAAACCAATATTCGGACATGCCTTTGGCTCTATTACAACGGATATTGGAGGGATTACTGTATTTACATAATTAGAAACCATCTACTCACTCGATGCAGTGCTGCTCTCGGGTGTCTGCCCTTTCCTCTCCATTCCTTCCTTCCTTCCTCTTCTGTCTTTCTTTACTTCATTCTTTCCTCGTCCTTCTGCCTACAGGTGACTTTACACTCCCTCTTTTGTCTTTCTTTCCTTCATTCTTTCCTCTTCCTTCTGTCTGTGGGTGACTCTACACTGAATGACAAGCCTAATGGTTTCCTATACACCAGGAAACTGTTTAGTACGCTGGGTGGTAACCATATAACCAAATTATGGCGCATGGTGGTGTAGTGGGTAATTACAGTGCTCCAGTCGGATTGGGCCGGTGAAGGTTTATATCCAAGGGGTGGTTGGGGTTATTGCTCACATAATGCCATTCAGAGATGAGTGAGGCTGGTCACTCTCATCTTAAATGTCGACCAAATTGCCTAGCCCTGGGCTTCTACACTTCTCATGGGGCAACGTAGGAATTGGATGACGGATGGATGGATAGAAACGATCAACATTAGGCAGTCAAATATAATTGTATTACCACTTTGTGTGACTGCTGATGACTGAATGAAACTGTGCATAATTATGACATATCATTTCGATAGGAAAATTCACAAAGAAAATGAAAAAAAAAACTATTGCAAACATTCTTTCTCGAGCGAGCACATGCTTCTGTTTGTAAACAAACCATCATGGGAACGTTCAGGCTTTAGTTCGGGTACGCTCAACAAAGTTCGTTGGTTTATTTTTTAAATATTCACAGTGGCGACAAGGAAAGACTTAATAATCGATCACATCGTGCTTTTTTGTTCATTTAAGTGAGATTTACTTATTTTGTAGTTTACTGGGTTTGGAAGTGGATGTATTTTCTCCTCGCCAAAAGGCAACTTGCATGTAAAATTTGTTTGCCAAAAGGGGAAAAAATACTCGCATTTGAGAGCTGCGGCTCACCAAACAAGAGCCCTGTCCGCAAGAGGCAACACTGGATTAGATGATGAATGAATGAATCAGACCACTGTAGTTTTAGAAAATTTACTGTATACTCTTTGACAGTGCAGTCTCTTGAATTACTTGAGTCTTTGGTACTCACACATTGATCTAGTCACTGTCCCCCCTCCCCCCCCTGCAGTCAGCCAGTGTTTTTTTGCATGTGTGTTTGTTCACTGATTTAGTAGCCAAATTGGTAAGAGATGTTACCAAAAAGATAACAAATTGTGTATAATATGAATAAAATCTCTACCAGGCTCCATACAGATGTGATAGGGTTTAAATGTATAAACAAACCTTAGCTTCGTCATCCCTCCCAAGGTAATGGCAATCTTTTCATCTTATTTTGACCACTGCCAGGTGCTGTTATTGAGCATATGATGGACGTTATTAAATAAATGTGTTAGAGACTTTCATTTATACTTCATTACACTGATGAATTTGTACTTATCTAGGCTGGTACTTTTATGTTTAGAGACTGTTGTTCACATGTGTAGGACTTTTTACCCAATGTCAGTTCTCCATGTATTGTGATTTTTGTCCTTCCATATCCCCTTTCCCAGCAGTCTTCACGCAAAACCTTGTCTCATATCTTTCTTGGTCTACTTCCTGGTATTCATCCTGGCACTTCTATACCTGTGATCCTCCTCAACCAATTCTCCTCCCCCTTTCTCAGCTAAAGAAATCTTGTGTTGATATGAGCATGTCCACACAGGGCAAGCAGCACTCCCCCTTCAGTGATGGTGTGCTGTACCTGCCTCAAGATTGCTGCAGGGGAGTTCTGCGCCTCACAGGGCCACCAGTTAATACCGGAGGGTCATGCTCGGGAGTTCTTACGTGGCCATCTGCAGACAGCCCAGGAAGTGACCCTAAAGCAGTTGCGCCAGACCATGACAATGCGGGCGGCCATGAAGGAGAGGCTGGAGCGCACACTGCAGAGTGTTGAAAAGTTCCTGGAGGAGCTGAGAAGGAAGGTGAGAACAGGAGGGTTTAGAAGGTCATTAAAGCAGACAACCAATAGTTGCAAAGACACCTGGTATTTTAGTGGTTAGGACATTCTAAAGATAAGCATAATCCCCAACAGGTGACTGGAGGTTTTTTTATCACATAATGTCATTAATGCTCGTAAACTGATCATCTGCTTTTAAATTTCAGGTCCTTGTGACAGTTCGAGGTGTGAACAGGCTTAGGTAACAGAAGGTGAGGCCTGGTAAACAGGCCAGAGGTATGGGTAACAGAGAGAGGGGTGGCTGTGGGGCAGGGTGAAAGGGCAGTTGAACAGTGGAGGTCAGGAGGTAGGTTTATGATAAAATGTAGCTATGTCTGATGCCTTTAACTGGGCATGCTGTTGATTACTTCTGCCTGTCATGTTTTCCCTATTTTATGCTTCCTAGCTTGGAATAGAGAAAACTTTAGGTGGGAAAAAGAGGTCAAGAAGATAATGATGATGGTGATGAGTAGGACCATGCCTCACCCTCTTAGTGGGAACAAGAGGACAGGATGATAATGATAACTGAGTAACATGCTTTTCTCTCAGGTTGAGGGTGAGCAGCTGGAGGAGGCTGTACTGCAAGAACACCTCACTGATCTGACGGTAGCAAGTGAAGCCCTGGCTGATGGTGCCCCTATCACACAGCTTATAGACTCAATCAATAAGGTAAAACTTGTAATATCCACTTTAACTTAACCTAAAAGTACCATCTATAAGATTCAGTCAATAAGGCATCACCTGTTGTACTATGCACACTTTAACTTGCCTTAAAATTGCCATCTTAAAGACTCAGTTAGGTACACTTTTCATACTCTGTCCATTTAACTTGGGTGCTGGAGAGGGCTGCTTTCACTTGATGGCACAGATTTAATTGGGTGATCAGTTGCCTAGTTATACTAACATCCCTCAGTTCATTCCTTATCCCCTTAAAGGAGGATGGTGGAGTGAAGGAGATTGGCAGCTTTGGCCTGCAGTCCATGGGTTCACATCCAGAGAGGCTGCAACTACTGCTACTACTCTGTTTACTTTAACTTGGTTTAAATTATTCAGTCTACAAGATATATTTTTTGCTTGTAATAGGAAGGAAAGTCAACAACAAGTAAGTAGTCAAAGTCCAAACTGAGACTTTCACATTGTTATATACAGTATCTTATTGGACTTATTCCCAACAGCCTCTTGCAACTTTTGAGGTGTAAATAGCTAGTTTTGACAATTGGTGTATCTCCCAGTCCAAAGAAAACTTTAGCTGTCTCATGACCAACCTCAATATTGGGATTACTTAAGGGGAAGCATGGTGTATATAATTGTAACCTTTGTAATTTTGAGCGACTTGTGGTCCATTATGTTGGGCATGCGGTTGATATGTCCCTCACTTTAATTATTTTTCTTTATTTATGACTCATGTGCATGCTGGTGTAGACATTATCTTTCATTTTCAGTTAGATACACTTTTCATACTCTGTCCATTTAACTTGGGTGCTGGAAAGGGCGGCTTTCACTTGATGGCACAGATTTAATTGGGTGATTCAGTTGCCTAGTTATACTAACATCCCTCAGTGTATTCTTTATCCCCTTAAAGGAGGATGGTGGAGTGAAGGAGATTGGCAGCTTTGGCCTGCAGTCCATGGGTTCACATCCAGAGAGGCTGCAACTACTGCTACTACTCTGTTTATTTTAACTTGGTTTAAATTATTCAGTCTACAAGATTTATTTTTTGCTTGTAATAGGAATGAAAGTCAACAACAAGTAAGTAGTCAAAGTCTAAACTGAGACTTTCACATTGTTATATACAGTATCTTATTGGATTTTTTCCCAACAGCCTCTAGCAACTTTTGAGAAGTAAATAGCTGGTTTTGACAATTGGTGTACCTCCCAGTCCAAAGAAAACATTAGCTGTCTCATGACCAACCTCAATATTGGGATTACTTAAGGGGAAGCATGGTGTATATAATTGTAACCTTTGGAATTTTGAGCGACTTGTGGTCCATTATGTTGGGCTTGTGGTTGATATGTCCCCCACTTTAACCCCTATACCGCAGGGTTGTCGGAGGTTTTCCATGTCATTCCCGCGGGGATATTCTCACTCCGACTGACTTTTTAAAAATATTTGCCAAAAATCAGTTATTAGTCCTAGAATATTATAATTGCATATGCATATGGCACATACCTTCAGCTTTCTCCTGGCATGTTTTTTTAGCACTCATCGACTACCGTAGGACTTGTGGTGACTTCTGAAGTTGGGTAACTAAGTCTCCACTTTACACTTCCCGACATCTCATAATCTGAATACCACTGCAAGATATTATCACTAGAAACACTATTCAGTTATTTCCAAGTAGTTTGGAATCCATACTAAAAAAAAAAAACACTGTGAAAGTAGTGTAAAATACGAGCACATACAAGCCTCCCACTCCCGCAAATTGGCAGCTTGTGTTGTCATTTCTTACTTATATACCCACTCACACTTTATTATTTCTAGTACATTATTACACTCGTATATATCTTCAGTCCTTTACCGCTTCCCACACGATGTTTAGTAGGGGTAGAGGTCACAGGGCCTATTATAATAGGCGCAAAAGCGGCAGAAATGGATGGGCGTCATTTCACCGAGAAGGATGGGAGCATACTGGCTGTATCTTGGTAGCCAAGAGTTGAAAATGTCAGCTGCTAATGTATATGCTAAGAAATAAGTCGTAGGAAATATAGACAATACATATAAATTAGGTAGCTCCAGGTTAATATAAATATCACTCAGGCTTCTCCCTTCCTTTCTTAGGTACATTTATATTGCAAGAGTAGCTCATAAGGCATATTTTACGGGGGAAAAAAGCGGCAAATTAGCGAACGAGTGCAGGTTGGATGTTGCTAAGTGATAATTAGCCAATTCCAGGTGTATGGCACTATCAATTACCTTATTTTATATATACTGTATATGTATACTGTATATATATATATATATATATATATTATTTTGTATAAGAATAGGGCATAGGGCTCATTTCAGTGGATGAAAACAGTGGAAAAATCTGAGGAAGGTTTACTTAGCACAGAGTGGCTGAGCAGACGTCACGAGAGGGTAATGGAGGGGAGGTAGGGAGGGGAGTCTAGAATGGAGGAAAAGGCTAAATTGTCAACAATGGATTGGAGTACTGATGACATTAGCAGCTCTGACTATTGTTGGACATTGGCAGTGCTGATAGATGATACAAGTCACCACCTGAAAGCCCGGGGGAATTAAAAATAACACAGAGTCACTCAAGTGATGCCCCGTGGTATGATCCATTGCACCCGACCGTCACGAAAGTGATGACCCGCGGTTAAGGGGTTAATGATTTTTCCTTATTTATGACTCATGCACATGCTGGTGAAGACATTATCTTTCATTTTCATGGCTGTCATATTCTTTGTTTATGCTTTATTATTCACAGATAGTTAATTGTATCTTTTCCTCCTTTCAGGTTTAGTATTACAGTTGATTTAGTTGACTTTTATTTGTTCCTAGTTCACTTTATTTATAGGGAAATACTCTGAGCAAATGAGATTGTGTCTTATGTAATTGGATATGATGTTGGTAGTTCTCCCTCTCTTAGGTTTTTTGTTGCCCTCTGAACCATATTCCACATCATCCTTTGTTGGGAAAAGAGGTTATGGTGATGACGACGTTGCTTTTCTTTTCTTCTTTTTAAATTTAGTATTGCAACTTAATTATAGGTTGCATATTTATTTATAGATTGCTAATGATATCTTTCTACTTATATTCAGTATTACAGCTTAGTGATAGGTTTTTATACTTATTAATAGAGGAATAATATTGCCCTTCTTTTCCTTCTTCCAGGTTCAGTATTACAACTCAATAATAGGTTTGCAATTCAACCAGTGTGCTGCAATATCAGCTATAAACAATGCTACAGAGGCCATTGTGATACAGCTGAAGCAGTCGGCCCTGGACAGCGCCCTGGCCTCCATCGGGTTCCGCAATGAGGAGACGTTCCCCATGGCATCGTCGCTGGAGAAGCACGCCATGTTCGGCAACAACGCTAATGTCCTCTTGCTGTACATGCTGTCTGACCTCCTCTCCACCCGCATGACTCAGCTCACCGTTACCCCAATCAGCCCGCTCAGCCCCACCCAGCAGCCCGCCCTAACAGCCCCGTCGGTTCTCCAGCCTCCCATGTCAGCCCCATCAGCCCTCCAGCCGCCTCACATGCCCCCAACGCCCGTGTCAGCCAGCGTGATGGAGGAGACTATTAGCCGCACACTTGGTTTAGCTCCTGCCAAGGTTAATGACCTGAAGAATCATGACATGGGAAAGCTAAATGAGCTCAAGAATCAGGAGATGAATAGCGTGAATGTTGAACACATTTTGCAGATGACCGAGGCAATAGAAGCAGGATCTCTCTTAGGTGCAAATGATGGTATTGCTGCTGCCACTGTCGCTGCAGGATCCAACTCCGTATCGTCAGCGTTATCGCTAGGCCTGTCAAATCTGTCCCTTCTAGGATCAGAGTCGGCTGAAAATGGCAAAGATGATTTAGATTCACTGCTGGACAAAAAGGAACCAAATCCTGTCTCATATGTCGATGCTGCAAAGAAGCCAGCCAAGCCAACTCCACCCCCACCCGACACTCCACCTAAAATGCATGCAATCAAGCCAAATTCGCAAGCCTTAAGACCGGGGAAATTTCCGCACTGCTGGATGGTGCTGTCCATCGATGGAGTAATGGCCGGACGCATAATCTTCGAACTCCGTCCAGACAAGGCACCAAGAATGTGCGAGAATTTTGTTGCACTCTGCACTGGCAGGAACGGTTATGGCTACAAGGGGACACACTTCTTCAAGAGTGGGGAAGGGTTTCTGGCGGGTGGCGATGTGGAAAATGATGACGGAACAGGAGGCTACTCGGCATTTGACAAGAGTACCTTCGAGGCCGACCTTTGCCCACTAAAGGATGAGGTGGGCATGGTTAGGTTTAAGGGCATTGGCACAAGCGACAAGGGCAGGGGCATGATCGGCTCACAGTTCATGATTTGGTGTGGGGACCGGGACTTCAAAAAATTCTCGTACAGCCTCGTGTTCGGCAAGGTGGTCGATGGATTGGATGTTGCTAAGAAGGCAGCGGCCATTAATGTCCACAGGGTGTCGGTAAAAGTGGAAGAGTGTGGTGCAATCTAATTCTGACGTAACATACATTTGCACGTAACTTCACCACTAGATAAAAATATAATGAATTTGATTTCTTTCCACTTCTCTAGAATCTGTTATATTATTATTGCAGCATTTACTCTTCCTCTTAAAGTGCCTTAATAGTGTGCCTTTATTGTGGCATCACAGGTTCCAAGTCGTTACAATAAGCTTGCAAACCCAGTATCAGCAACACATGAATGATGGTGAAATAGTTACAGTCCTTCAAAGTTTAGTCATGATTTGAAAAAATGTTTGATGAATGTCTGCACAGTCAGCCCTCCATTAGCTGCAGATTCATGTACTATTAAAAAACTAGAGGGAGTTGTTTCACCTTGTATGGATGAGGATTAGAACTTTTGACCTAATATGAAAGATTTTTTTTCCCCCCCACATTGTAGGAAGGTCAGAATCTTCCACATCTTTATAAATAATAATTTTTCTCCATGTGAGAAACAAAGGGTTAAGTTTTTTGCATCATTGGAAAGGTCAGAATTTTTCATGGTTTCAGTACCTCAAATGAAAGAAGGATCAAAATACTGGTATTCACATAGTTTGAGAAAATATTCGCATGGTTCGAGAAAAGATTAGAATCTGTCTTATAACCCCCTCAGCCTGAGAATGTCTTTTCATATTGTTTTAGCTATCTCCAGACTGGTTTGATTAACTTATAGGAAGCATTTTGGGAATTAAATGATATAGCCTTCATTGACCCCTTCACTGTTAGACTGCTGACCTAAGTTGATTATAATAGTCTGTAACAGCAAGTGCGTTTGTCGACCACACAGCCTGCATCATACCATGTCACAGTCTAAAAGGGTATACAGGGCTCTTGTTTGGCGAGCAGCTCGCAAATGCGAGTATTTTTTCCTTTTGGCGAACAAATTTTACACGCATGTCGCATTTTGTCGAGAAGAAAATACATCCACTTCAAAACCCAGTCCTTGTGGCCACCATTAATAATCAACAATAAACAAGCAGCAAACCCCATTACATGATTCTAATCATCACAATGTGTAAATAAATAAATATACCCGGTATTTATTCCTCATAAAATATTTTGGCTCGTAGTCAGTTTGGAAACTAAATATTTATTTTGCTCGTAAATCTAAAACCTTAGGAGCCAAATGGCTCGCAACCGTCGGCAGTTAGCAAGAGCCCTGTTATAGAGGATTTGGAGTGGTGAGCAAAGAGTGGATGGGATGGGATAGAAGTTTGTTGGGCAGTGGGGGTGGGGCAGGCGAGCATACCCTGTGAAAATCGTTGTCAAAGGATAAGCATTTTAAGTTAATTAAAAGTTTATTTCAGTATATCCTTAGAAAGTGTTGGAGTGGGGAGGGATAAAGAAGTGGGTGTGGGGGATGGAGAAATGTATCGGATGAACTGGAGTTGTGATGGGGGGTAGGATGGGAAGGGGCCATGAGAGTACTCTGTGGAAATGTGTGTTGTAGGATTAAAGGTGTGTGTACAGTGAAGGTTTAGTATGGTAGTTTTCTTGAGTACAAAAACAGGATAAGCTCGTGTTGCTCCCACTTGTAATCCGGTTAAAAATTTCTTATATGCTGAAGAGGTTATAAGTCAGAATTGAAGATCTAGTTATTTAATCTCGTCCGTACAGTTATATTCTTGCTGTCGCCAAACAGTTTTACTCGTTTTAGGGGAGACCCTGTGTTGTGAAGGGGATGATCGAGATTTAATTAAAACCTCCAGTGTGAGCAGTCTCTCCCAAAATGAGTCCAGTCATCTGGTAATAGCATTAAGCACTGTCAGTATAATCATCATCACCTCCACCACCACCCTAACCTTGTTTCCCACAGAAATGAAATGGAGCGGCTAAAATTCAGAAAAAGGACAAGAAAATCATAAATGTAGGAGAAATCTCTGCATTCCCATTTATATAACCCACACATCATTCACTTATCATTCAAGCCTTCATAATTTTGTTGGTAGTGAGGATAAAATAGAAGACTTGGGCAGTAAAGGAAGAGGATAGTCATAAGCTCAGATGTACAGGAATGACTGTTTAGATGGATGTATAGTGCTTCCTAGAATGTGAGGCCTGGGGGGAGGGGCTAGGATTGTGATTGAAGAGTTGAGAGAAAGGAAGGGACTAGAATGTAGTCTTGTTGTGATGAGGAGGGGTAGATTGATGTGGTTTAGGTATGTTGAGAGGATGAAAGATGACAGTTGGATACCGAAGGTGAGAAGTGAGAACATCAGGGGTAGAGTTGCAAGTGGCCATCGAAAAAAGACCCGAATGAAGTCACAGAGTTTGATCTCGATTAAGGGACTACAGAGGGAGACTGCCAGAAGTTTGAGCAATGTGGAGAGCTGCCATTAGGTGACCAAGACTGACATGTGCAAGCATGTTGGAGCCTTTATAAATGAAACAAACAACCAATACTGAGGGGGGTAACTTGATTCAAGCAGCAGATTAAATTTGCCTGGTGTTAGATTGATTGGAATAATAGAGGTATTCCCAACATTACAGGGTTAGTGGTGTCATTTTTAACTCCTGTTGGTCACTCCGAGCTGACTTAAATAATATAGCATCAGTGATAGAAAGCTTGTGTTGTCTTGACCATTTAAGGAGTAATGGTGAGACTATTACTGTCAGGCACCTATGACTCACTCTCAGCTAATTCATTTGACATTATCTGGTATGGAATACTGTAAGAGTTGTCCCTACCATTAGAGGATTAATGATGACTAATAATTTTCTTGGCTTCTGTCTCAATGTCAGCTGAATAATATAATCAGTCATTAACTGAAATGCTAGACTAGAGCTTTCCCATCCATAGAGTTAATGTAGCTGTGAAAGTAAAATGAACTAATGTTAATGGAGGGTTTGCTGTCAGTGCACAACCTAAGACTGGCATAGCTGCAAGGCTGTCGCGTGTGAAGTCCATCTCGTGTATGGAGTATCCGTTAGGAGAGCTATTCTTAGGATGGTAAACTGAGTGGCTTTGTAGGCTTGTAGCACCTCTTCCTAAGTGATTTATTCTGCACATTATACCATACTTAAATATCTTCTCTCATGTTACTGGTGCAAACTACGTCAGTTTTGGAATCATATACGTGCCATACAAGAAAATGTAAAGACCAGCCCTTTAGCAATTTATTCTGCACTTAACACCTCAGTACTGAATCATCTATGTACATGTATGGGACAAGTCAGAGATAAGAGACTGAACAGAGAGGGTCCTAGAGATCAAGCAGTGAGAGAGTCGCCATTGGGTGACCAAGGTCAGTGCATGCAAATATGTTGGAGCCTTTATAAGTGAAAACTTTGGTGTATACTATAGCCTAAGAAAATTATGTATATGGCATACAAGAAAATGTTACAGTGTAATATTTCTGCACATTAAACCTCAGTACTGTATACTCTTGTATGTTATTGACGATGAAAACTACACCTGTAATGAAACTTGATAAATGGCATGCAGGATAATTTAAGGTGTACTATGCAAAAGAATTTACTAAGGGAGAGGAGCTACAAAGTCTTGTGTGCCATCTAATATATGGCTCTTAAATGTTAGCAAAAATGTATTGATGCTATAAACAATTTTGTCCAAAAGATTTAACCTTGCCTATTATATGACAGCGTCCATTCAGGATTAAGTTTTGCGTATATGTGTGTGTATGCATTAGTACAGGTGTGTGTATGTGTGTGTGTGTTGATCGTTTTAAAATCCCTGATGATCGTGTGTGGTAAAATGCATCGTTCTTCAATTTCCTTGGCGACTGACTGCACCGTTAATTGCGTGTGGAGTTCTGTAATAGAAGCGTGAGGCGTTATCATTCCTGTTACAGTGTATTGTATGATGAGTCGAGCTGTAACGTTCAGCTTGAATGTTTCTGAAGACTTAGCTGGTCCAAGGTCGGTTATTCTCATCAGCTTAGTAAGCTTTCAAACACCTCTTCCTTACCATTTTATTCCTACTTGTAGTAAGGTGGTATCAGGGAATTTCCGTTTATGGTTCGGTAATATCGGTTAATATCCGGTTTGGTAGAGTAATATCGGTCAATTTCTGTGGATGGTACGTTAATATAGGGTAATTTCCACGTATGGTATGTTATTATTGGTTAATTTCCACGAATTGTACATTATTATTGGTTAATTTCCATATATGGTACATTATTTTCGGTTATTTTCCGCACATAGTATGTTATTAATGGCAAATTTGGCATCTGGTGTGTTAATATATTTCCACATATGGCATATTAACCCCTACACCGCGGGGTTGTCGGAGGCGTGCCGGGCCCTTCCCGCAGGGATATTCATGCTCCGACTGACTTTTTAAAAACAGTTGCCAAAATTCAGTTATTAGTCCTAGAATATTATAATTACATATGCATATGGCATATACCTTCAGCTTTCTCCTGGGGTGTTTTTTTAGCACTCGTTGACTACCGTAGGACTTGTGGAGACTTCTGAAGTTGGGTAACTAAATTTCCACTTTACACTTCCCGACATCCTCTAATCTGAATACCACTGCCAGATATTATCACTAGAAACACTATTCAATGATTTCCAAGTACAGTGGAGCCCATTGGATAGCGACCTTATTAGTCCACCAAAATGGCCGCTATCCGTGAAATCGCTACCTGAGGGGCAAACTTCTTACCTAAAAAAATTAATACAGTCCTGGACTCCTTCAGCTATACCCCTAATTTCCTCCATTACTCATCAGTATCACGTCATATTTCTTCAGTACAGTACTGTAATAAGATAAACGTATACTACATACAGTATTCAAAAAATTATCTTTTTCTTTTCCTCCATGCAGTATTGTTTCTTTGGCTTGCCACGCATGTATTGTCTGGCCTTTTCGGTCACTTTAACATTACCAGCACTTCCTGTTTTTTCCCTGGGCCACCACCACCACTTGGGCCAGCCCCCAATGTTGAAGCCATGATGTTAGAACACTCAGTAGCCAGACAATAAATGGAAGGTCACAAAAAACCAGTGGCGAGACTGTGACAAGTTGAATGGATGCGCGGTGTGTGGATAAACAAACAATCTTCTTCTTCTTCTCGGGGTAACTGCGGGGAGGTTCACCTTCCACCCGTCAGTATCGCTAGATACCGGCATTCCCCCAAGAGAAAAGGAAAAATTTAAAACTGTAAATTCCTACTGTGAACACTAATAAAATAAACTTACTTAACATGCAAATGGATAAACTTTTAAATCATTTTTGCTATTTATTGTTGAAATTACAGTCATGCTTAGTGGTTATTGTACTGCAGCAGCATAGTGACAACGGCCCTGACTCTGCTCACTCTCTATCTCTCATCCCTGCTAGAGCCGCTAAAAAATAAATACTGTACCTGTACTGCATACTCCAACGAAACCCTAAATTCCTACTGTGAGCACTAATAAAATAATCTTAACATGCAAATGGATAAACAACTTTTAAATCTTTTTTGCTAATTATTGTTGAAATTACAGTCGTGCTTGGTGGTTATTGTACTGCAGCAACCTAGCGACAATGGCCCAGACTCTGCTCACTCTCCATCTCTCATCCCTGGCAGCTCTGCCCACCTGCTAGCTACGTGTTAAATGCCTAGCGGATTTTTGCTAACTGCACCATCAGCATGATAGACTTGCTCTCACTGTCTGTGGTACCAGGGTCCGACCTTGGCAACTCTGCCCATCCACCCGCTACAATTGAAGATCGGCTCCCATGCATCATCAGCATTCAGATCAGATCAGATGATATTCGCCCAGTATTGCTTTTGAATCAGGTTCCGACCCTGGCAACTCTGCCCACCTGCTAGCTACGTGTTAAATGCCTAGTGGATTTACGCTAACTGCACCATCAGCATGAGGATAGACTCGCACTCACTGTCAGTGTTACCAGGGACCGACTTTAGCAACTCTGCCCATCACCCACTACAAATGAAGGTCGGCTTGCATACACCATCAGCATTCAGATCAGATCAGATGATATTCGCCCAGTATTGCTTTTGAATCAGGTTCTGACCTTGGCAACTCAGCCCACCTGCTCGCTACGTGGTAAATGCCTGGCGGATTTTCGCTAACTGTGCAGCATTAATCGCTATGAGATAGTTTCTTTCCTGTCGCTACCCGTGGATTCGCTAAGCAAAAAAACGCTACCCGAGCGGCCCCACTGTAGTTTGGAATCCATACTAAAAAAAAAAAAACCGTGAAAGCAATGTAAAATACGAGCGCGTACAAGCTTCCCACTCACGCTAATTTGCCGCTGGTATTCTGTCATTTCTTACTCATATACACACTGACACTTTATTATTTCTAGTACTTTATTACACTTATATATATCTACAGTCCTTTACCGCTTCCCACACGATGTTTAGTAGGGATAGAGGTCACAGGGCCTTTTATAATAGGCGCAAAAGTGGCAGAAATGGAGGGGCGTCATTTCACCGTGAAGGACGAGAGTGAACTGACTGTGTCTCGGTAGCCAAGAGTTGAAAATGTCAGCTGCTAATGTATATGCTAAGAAATAAGTCGTAGGAAATCTAGACAATTCGTAATAAATTAGGTAGTTCCAGATGAATTTAAATATCACTCAGGCTTCTCCCTTCCTTTCTTAGGTACATTTATATTACGAGAGTAGCTCATACGGCATATTTCACGGGAAAAAAAAGCAGGGGAAATTAGCGAACAAGTTCAGGTTGGATGTTGGCAAGTGATAATTAGCCAATTCCAGGAATATGGCACTATCAGTTACCTTATTTTTTTATATATAAGTGTATATATTATTTTGTATAAGAATAGGGCATAGGGCTCATTTCAGTGGATGAAAACGGTGGAAAAATCCGAGGAAGATTTACTTAGCGCAGAGCGGCTTAGCAGACGACACGAGAGGATAATGGAGAGGAGGTAGGAAGGGGGGTCTATAATGGGGGAAAATGGCTAAATTGTCAACAGTGGCTGGGAGTACTGATGACATTAGCAGCTCTGACTATTGTTGGACATTGGCAGTGCTGATAGATGATACAAGTCACCACCTGAAAGCCCGGAGGAATTAAAAATAACACAGTCACTTAAGTGACGCCCCGCGGTATGATCCATTGCACCCGACCGTCACGAAAGTGACGACCCTTGGTTAAGGGGTTAATATTTGTTAATTTCTGGATGTCGTAAGTTTATCCTGTTTCTTTTCCACATATGGTACATTAGCACCAGTTAATTCTGCATTTGAGACAATACAGTGTTAGTTAATTCCTGCATATAGTATATTAATGACAGTTTTTGCACATACGGCACATTTATACCAGTTTATTTCTGCATTTGGTACAGTAATACTGGTTTATTTCACCATATGATAACATCAGTGATCTCCAGCACATACTTATGTTGTCCAGTTTTTGGTATTTGAAGGGTATTGTGCCCACTTGTATAACAACTTTTCAGTCCACTCTGGTATCTAAATGGTATATATTATGTACAGCTGCAGACAGTAATATCCATCAATCCATCCATCCTTCTGTTTGTTGCCACACACCTTAATCCTGTAAGGGATGGCTGCAAGCAGATAACCTCCACATTGCTCTGTTCTCTGCCATTTGACTGCCCTCACTTCAGCTCACACCCCCTTCCCTGAAATATCTCTCCACTTCATCTCTAACTTGTATCCCCTCAAAGGGGGTAATACTGTATGGGATTGGAAGTTTTCAGTTATCATCATCATCATCATCATCATCATCATCATCATCATCATCATCATCCTGACCTCTGTTTGCCATGGATGGATAAGGTGAGGTAAAAAGAGGCAGTAGTTACAAAGAGGTTTTACAGTTCTTTAATATGCATTTTGTGTGTGTGTGTGTGTGTGTGTGTGTGTGTGTGTGTGTGTGTGTGTGTGTGTGTGTGTGTGTACAAAATAAACTGTGAAGGAAGAGGTGTTAGACATGCGTGTAACGCCACGGGAATCCGACTGCTAAAGTCAGGTATGCTACGATAGTATTGAATTGTAGGACATTATTTTACAGCCAGTCCTCGTCGTAAGTCAGGGGTATATTCCGAAATGCCATGTTCCCCCTCCCCCCACTTTTTTTTTTATACTGTAAATTTGGAGGAACTGGCAAATCATATGTAAGAATGGTGTGTTAATTGGGAAATTTTCTGATATATACTGCTGATTTAACTCTCTCAGGCTTAAATAACTCTCTCTCAGGTAAATAAAAGTGTCAGGAATAGAATAGTAGAGGTGTTTTGAACATTAGAGGGTTAATTCTGGTCATGTTAACACTCAGAATCCTAAAAACTTGCACAGCTGAATAAAATTATCGCATAGGCTTTATGACTCACTCAGCTAAGTGAATTTGTCATTAGCTGGAATAAAATACCAGAGTTATTTAAACCATGAGAGGGTTAATAGCAGTAGAAAAGTAAAATATATAAGATAGATAAGTAAATAAAGCTGACTTACTATGAGGAATTTGCCGTACCAAATCGACGTTAGCGATGGTTGAAACACTTTAACTTAATGTATCGTGTGTACCGGGAAATCCACTTGGTTTGCGTCTGTGCCGTTGTACAAGATGTCTGTACCAGTGTAACAAAATACTATGTTTACGTGAGGGATATTGTGTTTCTTGCTACTCTTAAGCCCGTACTCTTGGTGGTTAAGGAGAATCCTGGCACCTCTTTCTTATGAGATCATTTCTGTATGGTACGCTAGCCCCAACGAATATCTGAAAAGTTCTGTCCTGATATCGTGAAATAGTGGATGAAGCAGTTGAAAATATTCAGTAGTGTTTCGTTAATTTGTATGCATGTTGTCCTTACCACTACACCTTAACAGCATGCTCGTGAAGCTGTTGATCATGTGTTTTCAGATACGTTTTGGGGCATTTGTACATTAATATATTCTTGTATGCTAATTTTGCAGTCTGTGTCAATGTGGAAGAGAAGTAAATAGCATAGAAGGGAACACTAAACTGTAATATGCACTAATGTACAGGTATTCCTGTATGTTATTTTAGCAGTTTATGTCAGTATGAAAGAGAGGTATCAGTAACATTGCAATATACACCTCTGTGTATAGCCAGATACCTTAATTTCTGGCTTTAGGTAGAGATATAAATGTTATTTATGCCTCTTATATTGACTTGGAATGCAAAAGTAACCATTGCACATATGTGGTGCGCGTCTGTCTGTTGCGCGTACTCTCACTCAAGAGCTTTCAGAAGAGTCGCGTAGAGGTATTTTACTTCTAATGCTCGTAGGAAAGTTGCTATTCATCATGGAAAGGCCACTTTGGTCTCATTTTGAAGATGGAGGGTTTTGCTCTTTCATGCATTGTTCAAAAAGACAATACTGTATATACAAAATAAAATGCAAAAAACTATTCAATATATAATAATATTTTTTGCTTCAGTACATAACAGAATAAATTTCCTTTCCAATAATGCATCATTTGTCGTATTTTCTTCAGTAATAACGCCGTACATCACTAGAGAAAACGGAGCATAAGTGCTCGGCAGGAGGTCAAGAGGTGTATGTCCTACCTGTAAGGACCCTCATACAACACTGAGCAGACTAACCAAGTGAGCACGCACACTCCAGCTGTGGCAGGCTTAGCTCCACCCACTTTTGCCCGTCATCCAACAAAAATGATGACTCCCCAAATTTTTCCATAGAGATTACATCAGATGATGGGCAAAGTCATCATACCGATGTCACAGATTGACAAACGAACAACGGTCCTACCCATCATCAGTATGTGTATGGGTTAACATACAAGAATATATAGGATACAAAAGAGTAAAAAGTTGTAACATGCAAAATACGTCGCTAAAAAAGAGGTGCTACAGAGCCTCCAAGCCTGCGAGAATATGGCCCTTTTAAGGTCACATGCTTAAGCCTCAAATCAGAAAAGGGAATGCAGGCTCACAGTTCTTTATGATGATTTTTGAAACACTTGATAAGGATGGGACATGTTTGGCCGTCCTGTATTGCTGCCAGTTACACCGTGGAAAATGGGATATGGGGCTAACTATACCTAATAACCACAGATGTTCCATAAGTGACCATGAAAAATTAGGACAGAAAGCGGAATACAATCACGTTTTTTTATTATTATTTCTGATGAATGTGATAAGGATGGAACATTTTTGACCCTTCTTTATTGTTGCTGGCTACACTATACAGTATAATGTGGGATGTAGGCTAGCTACAGTTGATCCATAAATGACTAATTAATATGAGAAGCTTGCATTTAACTTCTTGATTTAAGGTGTAAGCATGCAGCCATTAGACTTGGTCGAGGTTGTCGTCGTTATTGCCACAAGTGTCATTACCTCTACTGTGTTAGTCCTGAGTTTTGTTCCTTTCGGGGTATATTGAACCCTTTTAATCCCAAAATGTCTTATATTCTGGGTGTCCATGAGGTCCTGCTGGGTTTATAGGTCATCATTGTCATCATAATTGGCCTGACCTCATTGAGGTGAGTTAGGGTCCAGAGAGCTTGAAAAAACTCAGTAGGAGAAACAAACTAAAAGTCTGCACAGTTAAATGGGCCACACTCTCATTTATTCACCTTTCAGGCCCCTGGAATCCTACCTGAGCTTTAAAAAATCAGTTGTGTGCACAGTAAATGATTTAATATACTGAGAGGCATTTCTCTATGAAAGAGGAACTGGGAAAAAAACAAAAAACAAAAAAAAGAGTTTGTTTTTCATGTGGAAGAAACTACATATCAGTATGTTAAGCCATTTCCATGCATTGAAATTTTGTAAACTTGTCATGACTTTGTGGACACCGTGCATTTTGTTCTTGGTTTCTGCAGATGATTTATTCAGCCTGGGGAGACTTTTCAGCTGATGGGGTTAGATATAGCCACCATTAACCCTTTCATTACTAGCATGTTCCCCTAAGCTGAATAAAATAAATCCAGTGAGCGGGAATAAACTAAGCAATTATGTCGTCGGATTTAAGGGGCTAATCCTTTCACTTTGATGAACTTTTCATTCTCATCTTGGTACTGTCAGATGATATTACCTTATAGTGATAGAGAAAATGGAAATTATAGCTTACTCCTGTTTAAAAAGTCACTCCTAAGCTGAGAAAAATTATCTGAAGGTAGCAGGATTTGAGTGAAAAAAAAATATGTCTATTAATTGAAGGGATTAATAGGAGCGTGTATGCATATGCCTAAAATAGAAATATCTTTACTAGGTACCATATATTATCTTTTTTTGAAGTTGCAATAAGTTGCTCAATGTTTTGTATTTACCTTAGTAATCGTCATGAAAACGTTATGTTCATGATTTCTCTCTCTTCTCAACAATTATGAAAATGGTTATTGCTTACTTTCAGATTGTTTGAGCAATAAGGGGCCAATGTCTGGGATAAACATTTTGCCATAGTATTCACAGTTCTCCCGGACCTGGTTTTGTACTCTTGTTGGTTAAGGAGATGCACTGCCACCTCCTTGCTAGTGTACTAATGCTTATGAAACATTAACTTTCTCTTGTATCATGTTTATGTAATCTGTGCTCTCATTATATACTCAGGCATCTAGGACTCACTCTCAGTTAAAAACTGATAACAATAATCCAGTGTTGGTTGGAATAGGAAACTAGAGTTGTCCTAATCCTGCTAGGCTTAATGAGTCATAAATATCATACAAGAGAATATTAAGGGACAGTAACGTGCTGGAGAAGGATGCCTTGATTCAGTGTCACCAATATGCTGTAACTCCGATGACACAAACGTCTCGCTAGTCCCTCCTTGTCCCCTGAAAGTAGGATGGTAGACTGCAGAAAAAGGGCAGCTTCAGCCTGCAGTTCACTAGGTTCATGGAGCCTGGGGCCACAACAACAACAGCAAAAAGAGGTGCTAGGAAGCCTCCGAAGGCAATGAGAGTATGATACTTGGTCATACAGATAGATAAACACATGGGTCCAACTTTTCCTGACTGCTTAATTATTATCATGCATATCCCACAAGCTCGGAGGAGGTGTCAGAGAGTTTATTAATCCGTGCAGTTTCTCCTGAGGACGGCACCGCGACTGCAGTGACGTTTTATATATATTGTGATCTGCAACAAATAGTATTTTCTGTGTCCGGAAGGGAGAGCCTCGGTCACGTATTATTTCATCATGGATATTTTGAGTAGTATGGTAAAATTGATTTGTCCACATCCAAAAAAACACCTTTGATACTATTGAATTGCTTGTATTTTTATTAGTACTATTGCCGAGGGTACATGTAAACAGTTCAAGAGAATAGTTGTAATTTTTTTTTTTTTTACAGATAAATACATTCGATGCATGAAAGGTGATTCATTATCCTTACCTATAGTTAACAGCGAGAGCATTTGCCGGTCACCCATCGTAATAGGGGGTGCTGGAGAGGGACACCCTTATATAGTGGTGCTGCTATAACAGGACAGCTGCTATCTGTTTATACAAACATCCTTGAGCCTTCTCCCAGTCCCCCAAAAGGAGGATGGTGGGAGGGCAGCTTCAGCCAGCAGTCTACCAAGTTCATGTTCAGATTATCCTGTGGTCACGACAGCAGCAGCAACTTGTAGGGGACTGATAGCTTTGTCTTGGTCTCCTGTGGTCTAAATGGAGTAATTTGAGATTGGTTATTATAAAGAATAAAGTGGACAGTCAATTGATGTGTTTAAGTCTTGATTATTTTTTGTTTTTTTCAGATCACTACCAGATGGTATCTTAAATGTCAGGATCAACTTGTCTAGCCCCGGGCTTCTACACTCCTCATGGGGCAACGTAGGATTGGATGATGGATGG